>JAHHFK020003326.1:0-52500 GCA_024533555.2 Aedes koreicus
TGTTATTTTTTCGTATAGTGTTGGTGAAAATTTCAGCGTGGAAAATTGTAAAGTTTGCGATTTATGGATCAACGTGAGTGAAGCGGGTGAAGCAGGTTGAAGATTTTGAGCGAGGGCAGAAGGTGAGATGTGTAAGTGTATCGAAAGGGAGAGAATTTAAAAGCATTTAAAGCGAAGTTGGCTAAAAGTGTGTATTTTTCATAAAAGGCAAGCAATTTAATAAGAAATACTGGAAACACATTGGCGGTAATGCAGTAGTGGCGCAGGAGATTTTCTCATCAAACGCTGGGCACAAACGGCTGCGTGAGAGGTCACGCCGTGAGTGAGGTGGATGCTGACAGTGTGAACCACAAGTGCGGCGTATCAGTTTTGTAATGTTGCATCAACGAAGAAGCGAAGCACGATTTAGAAGAAATTTAAAGTTGGAATGCAGATGCTGATATGTCTGAATAAGCGAAAGCGAATCTTTGTGCGTGGGATTTGGCGTTTGTTGAATGGTGGTATAGTATCTGAGCAATTTCTGAAGCTGAAGAATTTCTAAATTGGAGTGAAAACGACCAGCTTCCAGTATTATTGGTGAGTCTTATCAATCAATATTTTAATTTATTCGGTTGTTGTTTTCTTCGTTTAAGGAAACATTTTAAATCGTATAATTGTATAAAAATAGTGTCAGATTGATTAAACGTTCCAAAGCAGATTGTTGTGTTAGATTTTAATACAAGAAGATTTTATTTTTCTTATGGAACGTCGACTGAAATTTTAATTGTCATGGAATTGTTTTTCGGTTATTGGGTATGTAATGATGAAATGGTTAGTTATGCGTCTTTCTTTAGGAGATACTTCTTTATTTAGGAGCCGGTTTATCCATGTGGAGTTATTGGGATAGTAAAGAGAAAAAACTAGTAAGGAAAAACAAAACAGTTAGACTGACGTGTAGACATTGACGAAAATATTGGCTTTGACTTGACAGTTGCAGTACATGAGAATACATTTTTGAAAGTTCAACCAAATATTAATGACTTTAAGCGTACCAAGTCAACCATAACATAATAAAGCAAAAGATGATAATAACGTGTTGTTAGATTATGTTCAAAACATGTACCTGCTCTATCTTTTGAATCAAATATATTGTTTTATTATTTACGTGATATCTCACTAATAAAAAGTATGTAATTCTACTTGTTGTCATTTTGTGTGAACACGTATAAAAGGCTCCCCATAAGTCGAGTTATCAACTCTAATCTAAAGTACTTCAGTTATATGTATCCCGCAAACAATGCATCTAGTTTCTATAACTTCTTCAACATTCACAACGTTTACTGCACCTCGGCCAGAGATCAAACTATAAGAATGCGTTCAGCAATTACCAGTGCACTCAAGGTTATGGTGTAAGGGCATAAGTTCACGCTCAGGTTGCTCCATGAGAATACCAATCGAATCCATAACTCGACGAAAACGAGCGTAAAAGCTCGGTTCGGAAAAGAAAACTATCATTCGTCGGTTTTTCTTGAAGCAAAATCATTGCCCAGGTTCGCACTATGTAGACGGCTCCGGATAGCAGTTCAACACGGTCGTAAGATTTATGGCGCGTTCCACGGATTCGCTTGCTCATAAAGTGGTCTTTTCCCGAATGCCGCGAGTTCTCTTTGGCGCATACACATACGGTTGAGGGGGTGGCTCGAAAGTAATTTCATTTATTATTTTCCCATCATAAATCTACCAAGCAGTGGAGATGAACGAGCCCCTCTTTCTGCTACCAACATCGCCACCAATACAACCGATATGGATAGGTTACAGCTGTAGCAAATGTTGTTGTGCTTCACATTGCTCGTTACAACATTCGCTGACGATCGTTCATATGTTAGGCATGTTCTTGAGCAGATATCCGCAACGAGTTGTAATACCAATC
The DNA here is from genome assembly GCA_024533555.2 of Aedes koreicus. Taxonomy (NCBI): domain Eukaryota; kingdom Metazoa; phylum Arthropoda; class Insecta; order Diptera; family Culicidae; genus Aedes; species Aedes koreicus. The sequence goes on from JAHHFK020003326.1 coordinate 1,910, forward strand.
CGTATCCCATCGTGTCGTATTTAAGAAAATCATAAATCACCAGACATGCGGTGCAAAATCACTCCTATGTCCGGAAAGATTCGCTATTTTCCATTCTTGTTGTCTGGTATGGAGAAGTTTGAGGAGTCGTTTTTCTCTTCTCTCACATATCACGATTTGCGACTAAATAACATGCTCTACCACGACGTTTCTTGCGGCTTGAGGCACTATTTGAAGATGGGAACGAAAAAAAATCAGCGCCAAATTATAGCCTATGCAAATAATAAATAATAATGGGACGTACAAGCGAAGAAAGGGTCAACCGGTTCTAATCACAGCCAATAGTTTCAGTACTAGAGAGAGAAATCGATTTATACATTCCATTTCGAAAGCTGAAATATTGAACGGTAAAAATTTGGCCCGTACCGTCGGATTTTCGAGCTTAAAGTCAATGTGATGCATGATAAATGTCAAAGTAATTCAAGTCGAGTTACAGTGTTACAGTACAATACTAGTGAGTGGGTATCGCGTACGAACGGTCAGCAGCGTTATCCGTTGTTCAGGTGTATTGTGAGTGACAGGGAGCGAGGGTTCGCTTCTCGCTCCTTTCCGTTTCATAGAAATTTTCCTACTGGGTGTTCGGTGTTGTCCGTTGTTAAGTGTTAAGTGTTCAGTCTGTACAACCATTGGTTGAATATTGTGGCAATTGTCTTTTAAACACTGTACTCGAAAAATTTGAGACAAGCTAGAATGGCCGCCAAAAATTCATTTTTAGTCGGATTTTCTTCAAAACATTCAGTGAATAAACTTCAACATTATGGTTAGGTTTCTATTTCATTGGTTTATTGAATCTTCTCTCCATGACCGAATTCTTGCACTTTGCACACCACTTATCAGGTTTTGGGCAATAGTGGGGCTGACGTCTTTTGAAACTTTTACCCTCTGTTTCTTCAAAGTCAGCTCACGTTCTCGAATACTTTAGGTGTTTTCCAAAGTTTGGCCTTCATGATGGCCCAGAACTTATTAATCGGACGAAGTTCCGGCGAGGTCTTTGTGCTAAATTCTTTTGGTGCAAAAACAACATTGTTATTTCTGTACTAGTCTAACACCGGACGCACGTAGTGGCGGTATTCCAAATCCGGCCAAAATAGCGTCCCGCCTCCGTCAGAGCGCAGGAAAGTCAGCAGACTATCTCGATAACCACTTGATAAATTATGACAACATTTTTTGCCAACTCTTAACAGTCAAAATTTTATAAATTTTTACTCACACGCTATAAAGTTACAAGCTATTTATTGTTTCTCATATATTTCGAGTACAGTCTTTTATATAAGTTAGTGATCAAAAGAGATTCCGAGATACTGTCGTGACAAAAGTAAGTAACCGAATGCCGATGGACATACACAGAAAAAATTCTTGCAGTAAAAACTACCATTTTACCCGACTATGCCTATTTTCAAAACTACCATGAAATTTCAGTCAAATTTACTACGTTTATGGTACAGCTTTCATAATTTGAGGTATATTTGACAGACCTCATGTTGATATCAACCCCACCATGGTTGATTGAATCGCAGGAGTGGGTGTTTGCGCTTAATTTAACCCTCGGAATGGTAGTTTCTATCGCGAATATTTTTTGCGTATACAAACGAATGCCAAATAGCGATGGATGGATGGTTTTCGGTTTTGTTACATTGTTTGTTTTGTTGGTAATAAATCTAATTTTATTGAAAACTTTCGCTCTTGAAGAAGACTGAGAGCACTTTGTCAATTGAAACCGGATTCATTGTAAAGAAAGCAAACAATGACACCTATATTGACCATGCATCAAAAGCGTAATCATAGCTCCTTCAAACTGTATTAAATATCAAATTAAAAATAAGTGAAATTCACAGAAATGAAGATTCACCCATGTTTACCTTGTTTGACGGCAGCTGGATCAACCCGAGTTTTGTCACTTCAACAAGACATAAAACGTTATAAGGCCAACGTTATAAGGAGTATGTATGTAATATGTTTTTTTTTTACTACCAAATAATGGGACGATTAAGTATGACTCGTTTGTTAGTAGCACAAGCTCAAAAACTGAATTTGAAAATATGGCCTGTGATGAAATTGTTGCACTTGCTTTTTCCTACAACTTTGTCTAACGTTATACTATATTGCTTGTACTCTTATATGTATGTCTTCACAGCCCTACTAACACCGAGACATACTAAATTATTACATACTCCTCGCATTTACTATGATTTGCTGTAACTAGTGTTCTCACGCATGCCGCAGATAGTAGGTCTTCAAGCGGTACAAGTTCATCATACTTTAGATGATTTCCCGAGTAAGGTCTAACATGATAATGATGGTAATTCGAAAACTTGTTTTGATGTCAACATTAAATTAAAACCAAAACCTTTGGTGGAATCGAAGTAGGCACTGGATACTAGTGGACGTGGTTTTCGTTTCATTTTCATTTTTTTTAATTTAATTTTGCTAATTTTTAGCATGGTAAATAACGTCCATGGTTCGAGTACTACTTTACCCATGCCCTTTCGCTCAATTTTCAATACTTCTATTCAATTTTCAACCTACCGTACACTGACGGAACTTTCAAAACTTACTCTTCATATCTTTCATTCTAGCAAACATTACTGTCCACTCTTGGTGCCTCATGGTGATGAGCGGATATCTCCTTCTACATCATAATCGTTACTCCACGTACGGAGAATACAAATACAACAATTATAGTATGTAAAATCCCATAATGGGGGAGCCCATTAACTGGTGGGGACCAGTATTACAACACTTTACGGTCTTTCTCTCCGATGTCGCTAAGTCAGAGATGACGAGAGAAAGAAAAATTGAGTAAAAATCAGACGTTGTGTATAAAAACAAACCCAAAAGGAGAGGGTTCCTCTCCCATGCACGCATCAAAACAGAGTGTATACAACCTACCGCTAGAAACTATCACAAGCTATCAGTGGTACATGAGCGCAATCTATCACGTTACTATTGCCTGTTGAGGTGGCGTATTCGTCCGTGCCTTGACGTACCCCGCAGTGGGATGTTAGGCAATGGTAACGTCCATGGTTTGAGTACTACTTTACCCATGCCCTTTCGCTCAACTTTCAATACTTCTATTCAATTTTCAACCTACCGTAAACTGACGGATGGCGGGATGGGCCTCATGGTGATGAGCGGACATCTCTTTTTACATCATGGTAAATACGTTTTTTGTGGCATCAGATAGCACTGTCCTCGAACATCTTTAATTGATTGTAAGTGAATTGTAAATGATCATACTTTGTGAAGAGCTGTATCTTGAATTAAACCGCGATCTGCTCAGACCATGCTGTGTATTGCGTTGCATATGAAAACGTTTGTTTTGCTTCTGGGGCGCTGCCCCGCCCGATATCATAATACCCTTCAAGAAGCTGTGTTGGAAGTGAATCGGAATTTGATGCCAAAGTAATAGCAATGACGGCAATGAGGCGGTTTTTGGTGAGATCTATCTGATTATATTTATACAACAAAAACTGTCTGGTTTGGAAATTTTAAATTTAAGCATTGGAGGAATTATTAGACTTCCGCGAGCGTAAATTTTTTTTTAAACCAATTTTCGACTGAGAGATGAGTGTGTTTCCGAAGCCATTATTAATGACCTTGTAATATTAACTTTTACAAGTAGGACTCATGCTTTGTGAAACTAGGGACCTACAAAAGGCCGTCAATCTACACAGACGTTCTTAAATTAGATGCTGGATCTGTTTTCAATTCCGGTCTTAAACTGTTTCAGTGTGTCAAAACCAGGATTGTTGCAATCAGATTTATTTTATTATTTTATTGAAGTTAGATTGCAGAATTGTTTCGTGAAGCTCTAAAAAAGAACGGAAAACGATATTTTAAAAAATCCAAATGGCATTTTATTCATTGAAAATTTAGAAAACTTAAAAAAAAACAAACTTCTGCTCACTTCCGCATCGCCTTGTAGCAGTTAGCCGGAACTTTGGCCATAGGCTAAAAAAAGAAGCATGTAGGCATATTTTTCAGTTAATTGGTCGCCTTTTTAATCAAATCATCCGTCATTTTGGCCACGAAATTATTTGAATATACTCTCTGCTTGGGCACCACCGGAATGATCCTCTATCAGAATGTTTAGCCGTTGTTTCTGGGTTTCCGCTTGGTTCTCCGACACGGCTGGCTTGGACTGACGCTTCCGCATGTGGATATCCATTTTGGCCAAATACTTCTTGACCATTTAGCCGGTCGCACTGATCTTCCGGCACAACGCACGGAAAGAAGTGGCCACCTTGCCTTCCGTTTTCCGTTTGAGCTTCTGTTGAATCCTCTGACTTTCCCTTCTCCAGAAGTGCCAGAATCTTGTAGATGTTTCCGCGATTGTATCCAGCCGACACGAAGTGGGCCACGATGACCAACTTTTTAAAGCCCGTATGGAGCAAGCGATACGAACAAAGCATAGATCGAAGTTGTTTCACTGTTCTCGCCATAGCTGCCGTAAACAAACTGATGGAGCTGTCAATTTTTTACAGTATATAGACAACTTGTATATATTGACTACTGACCCGTGGACCGACCACCAGATGGCAGGGTAATCGCATGAGCAATCGGAACATTTAGTCGCTTGTTTTTAATGCACGCTTTTCGCGTATCTGTCATAATAAGCAATAAAGATAGTTGGAAGTAAATAGAAATTACTAACCATTCTTCTCATTGTCTAGATACAGGTATTCCACTAAAAAGCTCACATTCACCAGGATTCAATACATTCGGTATTAATCGATCCAAATCAGCCCTCGAACGTTTTAAATAACCTTGTCGTTCCAATCAAAAACATCCATTAAACTTTGTGAGTGGCCCCAACAACATTCTTTCTGTTGGTTAAGATCAGTCCAAATCGGTCTATGAACATCATTGCTTATGATTATCCTCTATTATACTTTGTGAGAGGCCTCATTAGCGCCCTTACCGTGGACATAAATCGGTCCAAATTGACTCTTAAGCGTCATTAAACCTTCTCTCCTCAACGAAAAACCACTATCACACTTTGTGAGTGCCCCCAAGAGCATTACAACTGTTTGTTTAAATCGACCATATTGGTGTTCGATCATTTTATATAAATAACCTTCAAAATGAGAAACCACCATCACAATTTTTGGGTGACCCCTGTTGGTTAAAATCGGTTCAATGTGGCCATTAAGCGTTGAAAATCTTGTTTTCTCAATGACGTAAAACATCATCACACATTGTGAGTGGTTCCAATGATATCCTTACTGTTGGTTTAAATCGGTACCAATATTTAAATATATATTTGTGCATCTCCTTAAAACCAACTAAAACAAAGATGAACAAAAAACCAGCGTATCGTTTACGAAAACATACCTTGCTACCAACCCAACCTTTTAATTCAATATCCCAGTGATTTCTCGTGGAAATTGAAAGGATTTTTCGGCTTCTAATAAACCCAGTATCATGTCCAACACATTCGTACCCTTTCCTTACTTGACCTGCATTCGGATTGGACCGGCGTCGAGATTACCTTAATTTCAAAAAAAGATCACCAGTTTTTACAGGATGTATGTTAGTCCCACACATAGTCTGATCTGGTAATAACTAATTAGCAACCTCAGGCGGTCAAACATTCTCATGCTGATAGCAGGATCAGTTTAAATTTGATGTCAGGGGAATAATTTTTTATCTCAATCTTGATCTTTTATCTGTTAAAACAACCAAAACGACAGCAATCTGAGTTATCTCCATCGGCAATATCACATCATAATAACTAGTTTTGAATTTGATTTGGAACTCTACTCGGGTTATCGGCAAACGAGTCATACTTATACTTAATAAGTCGTCTTATCCTTGCTTCATGTGATCCGAACTCCGATTGAGTGGTGGATATGATAACCCGTAACGCACCAGAAGAAACTGATCTACCAGCATTTCTTGTTCAAATTTTAAGTCGCTGAATGGAAATGGTTGAACAACGCAAAACTTAAATACCTAATTCGGAATCGTTGTGAAAATGTGAGCTTAATTGGAGCTCTAGAAGCATAAATTCAGCCGCATTTAGCTACTTACCTACTCTTGTCCCCGACTGTAAAGCGTATTAAATATTGCCAACGTCTTGTTTTACCGTAATGTATCAAATACCAGACAGCTTTAAATCCCATTTTTTGTTGTGTTTTAAATAATGAGTAGATCATTTTTACAACACCACAAACACGTGTGACTGTCAGAATTGGCGTTATAAGCAGTGATAATCAACTTCAAACCGATATAGGATTTTTATGCTTTATGCATATTAACCTTCTCTTTCTATATTCATCCTTAGCCCAATCAAGTGATTGAAGTGTAAATATTTTCGTTTCTTTTCGTTATAATATTTGCTTACGTTTAGTAACAACATCACAAACATTAGCACGTCAATCCTATGATTTCGAGTAGGCATTCAGTGGTCTATTAATATCGTTGTTTAAGTTTACATTTATTTAAGGTGAAACAGTTCAGAGCCCAATAATGGCCTCTACAATGGTAATTGGTAATTGGTAATTTTATTCAGTACGATAATCCTGTTTGTTTAACACTTTGTATCAGGCAAGGAAACTTGTAGTGAAAATGTATGTATGTATGTATGGTAGCCACCATCCCTTCATGCCCTTGGCTTGGATGCAGCTCCACTTAATAGCAAGATCAAATTGAGCCACCGATCTGAATTCACAATATCGCTGTATGAAGGGCCAAAAACGGAGGGGTGGACCCGTAAGCAGAGACACTCACGCGAAATCCACGGGAAATTAAGAATCTCCTTCCAACGATACGATCCAACAATTCGAATAACCCAATTCGCAATACTTATTAAGCTTTCTACAGGATGGCTTGTTAAGAAGGGCGCGTCACTCTCACTGAAACTGTTGGAGTAGAATTCGCAGGATCACAATCGAATCGGTAGGATGAAGAAAATGATAATGCTCGTTCCCTCCTAGACTCAGGCAGTCAATCAAACCATCGTCCAATTTCAGCTTGAATGATACCCTGATGCTCCCTCCCAACCCAGTATTTATTATATATAATGTACATAATATGTCATAATATGCAATAAATGTAGTATGTAATAGAGCAATGAAATATATTAGGGGTATTCCTAGAAAATGTCGTATTTGCAGACAACTTCATATCTATTGTTCTGACATGAATTTTGACATTGACAGCTATCACATCCGAAACTTCATTCTATTCTCTAGTTATTTCAGTGTAAGTTACGCATCATTAGTGAAAGTAAACAAGTTTTTGTGAAGCCGAAAAATGTCGAAATTCGAGCCATCAAAGCAGCATTTGCGGGAAGTTTTAATTTTCCTGTTTAATTCGAAGAAAAATGCATCTCAAGCATGTGAATTGCTCTCCGAAACATACCCGGACTACAAAATCGACGTTCGAATGTGTCAACGTTGGTTTGCACGCTTTAAAAGTGGTGATTTTGTCACTGAAGACAAGGAACGCCCCGGCCCGGTCAAAAAGTTTGAAGACGTCGAATTGGAAACTTTGCTCGACCAAGACCCCTCACAAACGCAAAAAGAACTTGCAGCAGCATTGAGAGTTAACCAACCAGCCATTAGTAAGCGTTTGAAAGCATTGGGAATGATTCGAAAGGTCGGTCATTGGGTGCCATACGAATTGCGGCCGAGAGACGTTGAGCGCCGTTTTTTCACATGCGAAGAGCTGCTTAAACGGCACATACGGAAGGGTTTTTTGGATCGAATTGTGACTGGTGACGAAAAGTGGATCCATTACGACAATCCAAAACGTAAGGCAACGTATGGATACCCCGGTCATGCCACAACATCGACGGCCAATCCCAATATTCATGGCCAGAAAATCATGCTGTGTATTTGGTGGGACCAGCTGGGTGTGGTCTACTATGAGCTGTTGCAACCAAAAGAAACCATCACGGGCGAAGTCTACCGGCGACAACTGATGCGTTTGAGCCGTGCATTGCGTGAAAATCGGCCGCAATACGCTAAAAAACACAACAAAGTCATTTTGCAACATGACAATGCTCGGCCACATGTTGCACAGCCGGTGAAAACATACTTGGAAACGCTCAAGTGGGATGTCCTACCCCACCCGCCATATAGTCCGGACATTGCGCCATCCGATTACCATCTCTTCCGATCGATGCAACATGGCCTGGCTGACCAGCACTTCCGTAATTATGACGAAGTCAAAAAATGGATCGATTCGTGGATAGCCGCCAAACCAGCATCATTTTTCCGAGAGGGTATCCGTCAACTACCACAAAGATGGGAAAAAGTTATAGCTAGCGATGGCCAATACTTTGAACAATAAATGTATAACCATTTTTTCACAATAAAGCATCAAATTTGCAAAAAAAAAAAAAGACATTTTCTAAGAATACACCTAATATTATAATAAATTAATATAAGCTGGGTGGGAGGAAGTCAACCTGCAATAAAATAAATGTGGTTATAAATAAAATAATATGAAAAATAAAAAAATAATAATAAAGCATATGATAATCATAGCAGCGGGGTCTCGCCGGGGGGGGAGAAAAATATATCTCGGGGGTGGGAGGATAATAAAAAAAAAAAAAATAAAACATATAAATAAAAAAAAATAAAAAATAATATATAAAAAAAATAAATAGAAAAAAGGAAAAATAATAAATTAAAAATTAATAAATATATTTATTAAAAAACACCTTTAGATACTATGAAATAAAATATCTGACTACTATCTGGAATCAACTTCCTTGTAACCTTGAAGCAAATGAAATTTAATTATTATTATTAATCTTTTAGTAAATATTTTTAATATGATTATACTTGTATATATATAATGATGGTATGATGAAAACAATATTATGTTGTAATAGTATACACATAAAAATTAAATGCAACTATTTGTCTCTTCTGCTGTGATGTTAGATGATTGAAACTCTGAAATGGCGAAAATTTCCAAAGTGATATAATGAAGGAAAGTTGATCACCGGGCAGCCAAGCAGAATAGCAAAGAAAATTTAAGAAAACAATTAGCCGAAATAACTTTCATATGATTATGATTACTGCCCACAAACGGAAGCTTAATAAATCCACAAAAAAGAAAAAAAAACAGAGAGAATAAGAAAAATGATATTTGAGTTCTCCGATAACTCTTGCTTTCTACTGGGCCCATAAATAATTCTTTATATCTGTGCAATAGAAAATGAGAGATCATAAACAATTTTAGTTTTTTTAGTTTTAAAAATTTTGGAAATTTTATTTAGTAGAATTTGTCGTATGATCCTTTCCAAAACCAAAAACGTTAAAAACCATCCTATCTTTTCAAATACATATCGTGGGTTAGGTCGGCTAAAACTTACGACGATGCATAAATGCGAACCTGAAAATAGCTTTAAAAATATTGTGAAGGGATGTTATAATATAAAATGATAGTAACAATTATATTTGTACTGTCTGCATGGAAACTTGTGGTGAAAATATTAATAAAATGTACATTAGGAGCGAACAAAACTTGGAGGCAAAAAAAGAACACCATGAAGTGGTTTTATTTGTTTAGTTAATCCTAATTATTGCTCGTTTGAAAGCATCCGTTCGGTGTTCGTGTTTTGTTGTGATCGGCAATGCGTTCCAGCTGGATACTCCACTAACTAGAACACTCTTGCCGCTGGATGTAGTATGCCGTGGGATGATGAAACCGGCGGAACGTTCCTGACGCCCGTGTTGTAGGTGCTGCATGAGGTAACCAGGTAGTGACTTCTCATGTGCCTGCTTCATGAAACAGCAGATTCGAAGCTGGTAGTTTGCTGGCAAATCATGCCCAAGAATTGAGTTCCTCACTGCAGTTGTTGTGTCGCTTCGGCGAAGGTTGTGCACAAATCGACATGCTGATTTAAAACAGCGGTGCAGCTGCGATCGGAGAGCAGCAGACAGTCCGGGGTAGTACACTACGTCGCAATAAGTGAAGAACGGAACTATCACAGCTTGCACCAACTTAAGACGTGTCGGCAGCGATAGAACAGTTGAAAATCGCCGGAATGTTCTGAGGGTACTGTAGACCTTCATTACAACGTCGTTTACTTGGTCTGTCCAGCGCAGCTGGCTATCCATGTGTAGTCCGAGGTTTTTAACAGTAATGCTAAGCGGAATCGCAATGCCACCGAAGATGATAGTTTGTTGTGGAGTAATGGAGCCGTTTTTACTGAAACCAATGGCCTGTTTCTCGGGTTCGGTACAAGACAGTTCAGTTTGGCCCAGTCCACTACCTCGATTAGATCCTTGTTAATTATACGTACCAGTTGGTCGATTTCGCCAGCGTGGCCAGATAGATAGATTTGGGGGTCGTCCGCATACAGCTGCCACTCACATTTCAGCACAATGGTCAATTTGAGTCCTCAGCACACGTGTTCAAAGCCGTGAATATATATTGGGCTATTGCTTCTGCTATTCTTATTCTAAAATTTAAAAGATCGCAGTTGTTTGTTGTTTTCTTGCTGAGATTTGTGCTACAAAAATCGCGAGGTGGTAATGTTTGACATAGGTTTTTGATTAAAAAAATGTCTCCTTCACAATCTTTATATAGAAATTAGTTTTTCTTGCGTGCGTTTGCTCTATCAGGCCTGCATTTTTTCACGCTCGTAACGAGAAACTATGCAACAAAATACGATTAGGAAATCGATCCACATCTGATTTCACGACAACAACCAAATTCTGCTAGGAAGCCCGGATGTGCTACAATTTATTTCTTAGGAACTTGACAAAATAGTATTTCTCTTATTTTTGGTTGCAACTCTGCTGTCACTCGTCATTTTGCAGCACGACTCTTGTCTTTTGAGTACATCGCCAGACTAGTCCAACCAGTTTGAAGATAACTGTCATTATGGTCAGTGACGAAAACGGACTGCTATGTTTTACTCACATTTATTGTTGGTCGTGACGTCCAACAAATTAAAGAAATCCCTTCAACTTATTTAAATTGAAACAAAGAGGGGAAGTAAGATTCAAACGTAAAATTCCTGAAACCCTTAGCAATTTCAAGCAAACTAGGACTATCAACACAAAAAATAGCATTTCCCTAACACGATAGTGATGCTAGTTTCCGTGGGGGTGCTTCCCTTCTTTGTTTACATGATCAGATACGTTTGTTTGAATAAGTTTTCGAGAAATCGATAAGCGCAGCAAAAAACTGAATTCGAACCATTAACTTTCAGTATACTATATTCGAGCTTGGACCACACGACTATCTTAACATGGAGTAACAAAATAACTCTACTACAAAAAGGCTATAAGAAGCGCTCATTGTACGACACTTTATCCATCGGATATGTCCAAAAAGAGATTGCTTTTAATCAAAAGCTTATTAAGCTTTCTACGGGATGGCTTGTTAAGAAAGGCGCGTCACTCTCACTGAAACTGTTGGAGTACAATTCGCAGCATCACAATCGAATCGGTAGGATAAAGAAAATGATACTGTTTGTTCCCTCCTAGACGCCGGTTGTCATACCACTCCATTGTCCAATTCCAGCTTGAGTGATACCCTGATGCTCCCTCCTTTCCCAATATATATTCAGTGTCATATAGTAATATTTAAAATCTAGTGAATTAATATTATAATTATAAAAATATAGTGAGTGAATATTATAATGACAAATAATATAGTGAATGAATATAAGAATGATAATAACACTTCCATTTGTGGACCTGAAAGTTAGACAATGTAGCTGCGAGAAAAAAAAATTGACATTAAATTATCTCCTAAAACTTGGGATACGTATGAATGATCTGAAATTATATAGCAATAGAATAGTAAACCTAAAATTTCGATGTGCTGTTCCGTTTCCTTGCAATAATTTATGTAGTGAGTCTCATCGGAAATAGTGATTTTAATTAAATGAATTTAAATGCAATTATGTCACATCATTTAATATCATAACATAAAATAATAAACTGACGTTATAATATAAAATAATAATACCAGCAGGCCAATAAACTATAGTAGAATACATTTATCCGTTACTAAGCTGAACATCCACTCATCGAAAAACTTCCACTGTTGCAGTTTCTATTGGATTAAGATCTACTAAGATTAGAATTTGTTTTCACAATAATAGTCAGAGAACATAATAAACGTAGGTACAAGATGTATCTGACATCTACTGGTATGTTACCGAAAATAAATATTAGATGTGTATTAATATCATAATAATATTGGAAAAAAACTGAAAATAGCTAATAATAAGGCGAAATAAATTTCATATGAGTATGAATCCAAAAACTGAATCTTAATAAAACAAACATACAAAAAGATAAAAAATTGAATTTTTCGATAGCTCTTGTTCATCTGGACCCATAAATGATACTTTATGTCTGTGAAATAGGAAATGAATGATTGTAAACTGCTAGGTTTTGAATTAATATATATTTTTGATGAAGAAGGAAAGAGCTTTTTTTAAGTAGAATTTTTCGAATATGATTTTTTCTAAAAAATAAAAAAAACATCAAAAACCTTTCTATCTTTTCAAATACATAACGTAGGTTAGATGAGCTATAACTGACAAGGTTGCATATATGCGAAGCTGAAAATGACATAAAAAGCACACAAAATGTAATGCATGGATGTTATAATATAAAATGATAATAATTTCATGTTTACTTAAATGTCTGCAGATTGTGGTCCTGCTGCAATTGTACCATGAACCTGAAAGCTAAGACAATGTATCATAGCTACGAGAAAAAAAAATGATTTAAAATTATTTTACAAAACTTGGGATATCCATGGATGATCTGAAATTGTATAGTAGGGAAACTGCCCCCATATTAATCTCATTGTCCCTATATTCATCCTACAATGAATCAAACAATTGGGCAGTAGAAGGATCGGTTTCGTTTTCTAATAATGTTTGCTAACGTTAAATAACTACAACAAACATTACTAACTAATCCTTCAACTGCCCAATTGTTTGATTCATCGTAGGATGAATATAGGAACAATGAGATTAATATGGGAGCAGTTCCCCTATATAAGGAATCATGGGATATAAAGCATATAATGAACCTAAAATTTCGATGTGCTGCTCTGCTAATAAATGTGATATAATCACAAAGGAACTGACTCTTAGGTTCGGGTCTTGATCCCTACTGAGCCCTTGCGGCACGTCAAGCCGGCCAGTTCAGCGCAAGGGATGATCGTGATTGGTCTGTTATAGCAACAAAAGGACGGTGTGAGTAACGTAAGAATGACGTACAGTTTTGTTAGTCGATTACTTCTATGTCTGGTCGTGGTAAACGTCGTGTCGTTTGATCAGAGATTGTTGCATACATTCAACTAATCATGTTTTTGTTGTTGTTGCATGAAGCATGTAATCAGTTATAATGTTTGAAATTGGAATTATCCTTCTTATCAACATGCAACCCTAGGAGTGGACAGCAATTCCAGTTAGAACCACAGATGTGAAGAAAAAGTATTGATAGGTCTACTTCTATTCAATTTCACAACCTGCCGTGCTCTTACGGACCCAATACTTTATATTCACATCTTTGGTTCTAGCAAAAATTGCTGTCCACTCTTAGGGTTGCATATTGATAAGAAGAATATTTCTAATTTCAAACAGAGATTGTTTTTTGACGCGACATTTTCAAGAAGTCATGTACTGTAGATCTTAGCATTAGTCGTTATAATTCCTATGCCTGTGTTCTATTTGTGCTCTCTTAGCAAGGTCAAGTTCCTTGTCAAATTTCATACTTTTTCATTTTTCATTTATTTTTTGACCTTCAGAAAAGTGGCCGTTTATGCAAGTATTTCACTCAATCACGATGAGAATGTCACCAAAATATTGACTAGGTTCCGGTTGATGCCATTGGAACTACAACAATCGATATTTTTAACAGTCAGCTCGTGGTCAAAGCACACTTCAATTTTTTAATACTAAATATCGGGAGCTTTCTTGCCACTGGTAATGAAATATTTCATGAAATGTGAGCTCGAATAAACAAATGATGATAAATGTTGATTTTTCATCAGAAAAAAAAACTGAATAGCCTTGTTTGTTCTATCCGCTCTCCTTTATAATTGTTTCATTTCTGAAGCGATCGACGCCATTTAAGAATTTTAGAAGAAAGTGAAGGCTTTTAAGTTGCTTGTTATCAAAGCTCCAGATTCGATTTGATTTGATGGTCTTTTTGAAAAATAATATATAATTTTATAATTTTTTAAGTGAGTTGCTTTTTATTACGTTTAAAAATGATATGTCCCAGTACAATACCTTAGCTAACATCATTGTCGCCCCATCTCATCACAATGTATCAAAATGTGTCAATTAGCCATGCCCACGGTTCAACCTGTCATTCTGAAAGTATCAATCGGTTTCACAGTGCTGCTCGAGCCCACTGTTTCAACGTGGGCGTCTGTTTACCAAAAACGGAACCATTAGGCATCCGGCATGGAATAGCCACGGGTGCTGTTGCCTGCCAATGGGGAGCAAATCAACAACCACCCATCATCGCCCCTAGGGGTGCCAATTATGGTACGATCAAGTGCCACAGTTTGATACACCTCTTCAGCTGTTAGCCTACTTCTTCGAGCCGAGTTTGTGGCCAGCCACCGCTGCGCTAGCGGAGACAGAATCAATATGCGAGTGCTCACATTCATATATCATTGATGTCTCAATACTCACGGTAGACAATTTCTAACGGCTTAAATACCACATTTTGCTGATGCAAGTATTTAAACGCCGAACCAACTCTTGATGTTGACAGATTTGGAACTGCGGAATGACAACGATGTCCGAATGATTCCGTGATCTATCAATCGATCGACCAGTTATATGCCATGTCGGACAAACAGGTTGACCATGTTCTGCCCTACCAAACGAGAGGCAGAGAGAATTAATATAATCCGGCATGGCGGACGGACCAGCCTCTGGCGAAAGCCTCGAGCCTTGAACGCATAATCCCACACGTTTAAATTGATTATATCTTACGCACCAGCCGCTCTCTAGCTGAAGTTAAAGGGTCTGCGCTAATGAGTTTCGCCCAGCATTTTTATCGCTCAATTACTATTCGCATTAAATTAAAATCACTTTTCAACACTAGATATGTTGGTGCGTGCATGATAGAAGCCCTGAGCTACAGTGATATTACGCCAAATTTAACATTTGTTTAAAAAATAGTGATAAAACGAATTAAAAATAAATTCAATCAAGTGTAGACCACACGCAGTTTAGATTAAACTGTACTGTCAAATTTAAATGCAAATGAGTCTTGACTTCCACAAATTGATTTTTTTTTCGCATAATGTTATTGGGCACAACAAGAATTGAATCTTAACGTAAGCATTGAAACGAAAAGAACGTTTTGGGACGGAGCTATAAAAAAATTACGATAAATAAATCCATAAAAGAACATTACCTCAAATTTTACATTTATTGTTCACTTTAAAAACAAATTCTTACCCTGATAAACGTCCTAGTGGTAGTTAGCAGAGACTTTGACCTTTGCCGTAGAAAAGAGCGATGTTGGGATATTCTTCAGTGTTTTGATCATCTGCTTCTCGCATTTGTCCACAAAATCGTTGGAACAGCTCCTGCGTTTGAGGTTGGCCCAGAGATTCTTGACTGCCCGCAGCTGGAGAATTTTCGCGTTCTTCGGTACCACAGTGATATTCAATCTTTGGCGTAGTGAGCCGATGCCAGGTCCGGCCAAAACACCACATCCTCTCCTGTATGATGCTTCCAGGTGAAGGCAACCATTTCCGGCAGGCATTTGGTACTATAGCTCTCCTCATTCACTGTAACATCCGAGTTAATAAACAGTTGTTTGAAAATCCCTTTCTTACTGATGGTCGCCACAGGAACCCTCTTAGTGTGACATATGACCTTGACCTCGCTGCGCACCTCTTTGGAAGGGGCTTGACATATCTAGTTCATTGCCAGGTGTTGTCGTCGAGGGTCAGATATGTATGTCTCATTGTTCATCAATACACTTCCAAAATTCCAGGATCAGGCTTGATCTTGCGCTTCCACATAACGATGCCCATTGACTGGCGGCACTTTTTGACCGACCGATTGCACCGACCGTTCCCCGCCCAATGCACGGAAAGGTTTTGGCACCTTCTGGTCGGCTATGCGCTTCAGCTTCTGACAGTCGGACGGTTGGAACCAGGATTTCTTTCAATGCTCCTTCCTTCGTCCAGCAAGGCGACGATCTAGTAGATGCCGGATATGCTATATCCCCGACGTCTGCAAGTACTCCACGATCGTGAATTTTGAATTTTTACTGCTTTCGCAAAGGCCTCTACTATACAACTGACATAATTGTCATTGTTTTGACTGTAAACAATGGGGATAATATTATTGGATTCACCAAAAGGTGGCAAAAAAATTGCACCAAGTTACTCCTAATTCGTATGAATTACCAGCTCATAATTCCTATAGCAGAATTTGTTTTAGTAATTAGCCAGATATCGGGTAATTATATTTATGTTGTTTATGTTGCCGATCATGCAGCTAGATTACGTTTAATGTATTGGAATGGATCATGGACTGTTGTTATAGGCGAAAGTTGGTTTGGTGCGACAGATACCCGAGCAAGAGAAAATAACTTATGAATACCTTATTTTTATGCTGATCACTGAATTTGGTAATATTGGGCGTTCCATAAAAGGTAAAATACAAAAGAAAAATACCCAAAACTTTCTTGTAAATACCGTTCGAATAACAGAACTTGTTTATTGAGCATCAAATAATACCTGAAAGATATAGCGTTGCTATTGTATCAACTCCATTTGGCATTGGCATGATATTGTAGGAACATTTTGTGGTACTACTTTTTTACTTAGTAAAAAAGTATTACTAAGTTTTACTAATAAAAAGTATTACTAATTAGTATTTTACTTCTTTGCAACTCTCATACCAAGATCAGTGCCTTGGATTTTCAAAAAATATTCATGAGAAGTGAAAACTATTTTATGACGTTAACTTTTTGGGAATTCATGGTTACCACGTCATAGATGAACATAACAAATAAGAACACCTCTGTCACTTCTATTACAAATCTAGGAACTTTTTTTAATAGGACGAATTTAACAACAAGAGATTCTCTCCGGCTTCGCTCTCTTTCATTTGTTACAGCACCATTATAAAACTTTCGAAGGATTCATTAGTGCAGATCGAAACACAACAGCGCTGGCTAGCATACTCTACAAATAGTAGAATGAAAAGTGACGTAAAATCACGTAAAAGTGATTGGAATATGAATGAAAGAAAAAGTAATCAAAAAGAGTCTCTCAATGTTATATTCGCTCTAATTAAAAAAAATCTAAAAACCCTAGAAATGAACTTTGTTTTCTGCAATGAATGAAGTTTGCTCTAAGTGCGGTTCAAAAATCTGCTATCACTGTTGTTTTGATTATCAATCGGTAAGCATGAATATAATTAGACGATATCTGAATACCATCAACTATGACGATTTTTCCTGTATCTCTTATTATTAAACGATTTTGAATACTGATCCAAATGGTATTGACGAGACAAGTGGCTGCCAGTACAAGCAGGTTCTGGTCTTCCTCCAGAAGATGGCCAACTATCTACTTAATTTTGTTCCTAAATACACCTAAATACTTTATCTTCAAATAAAACCAAAATAACAGTTTCGCCTTAATTAGCTCTAATCCCTATTTAATTGCAACGTGAATACACTCACGCCGGTTCCTATAGTGTGGGCGCCTTAGGAATTTGGATTGCATATATTCGACGGCTAATTGATATTCATTGTGGTTGGTTGAATTTGATTTCCGGCATATTGAAAATGAACCTGTTTACAAAAGTAAATATCAAAGCATTTTGTAGAGCAAACATTCATTATTCTGTTTACGTTCGTTAGCAAAATTTATCGATTGATTTTCGCTTGAAACTTATAGGAAGTGAATATTATGTTCCCTGAAAATCCATTGAGATTAACGAGCATGACTTAGCACGGGAGTTTTGTCATTAAAGGCACGGTATTACATAACCAAGCCAGCGCACAGTGAGCAAAACCTACAAAGAATTAAAGGAATTGCAAAACAATCAGCGAAAACGACTGATTCTTAATGGTAAAACTCACAGAAATTCATTGGTGCCAAAATCCGCAATCGCTTGCAACTAGACGCTGAAATATAGGGCTTAGTTTGCCCCAATTCCCTATAACGCAGCAAAACTAAGAGTTTTTCCGACTATTGTAGAATGCATATACAATGCGGTCTATGAAAATGGCTTATTATTAATGTAAAAACTATCAAAAATTCACCGGTAGAAAAATCAGCTACCGCACTCAACTAGAAAAATGTGATAAATTCTTTCTACATCTATATTTCTATAGTGGGCTTCATGGTCCAGCGCGCAGCGGTTTGTGGCGTCACCCGTCGTTCAAGCGATTGCCATTTAGTGAGAGTTCGATTCTCGCTCCAGTCTGTTGAACTTTTCGCAAAAACGTAAATTTCCATACTGAACTAGTTCAAGTTTTCAGGATTTTTACCAAAAAATGTGATTTAGTTCCTGATTTTGTGATTCAGTTCACGGTTTATTTTTGCTTTTTTTTTTTTTATTTCATGACTGAAGCTATGGATCTGGGCACGAATTTTTTTCCGTGTAACAATTCCATTTGAAATAACATGTCTACAGATTATTGTCTTGCTGCAATTGTAGAAGGACTGCCGTATTGTGAACCTGGAAGCTTAGACAATGTAGCTACGAGGAAAAAAATGAATTTATAATTATTTGTAGTGAATCTCATAGGTGAATTTAATTAAATGAGTTTCAATGCAATATTATTATACTAAAAAAATACTAAGCAATACAGTATACGATTGTAAAATATACATATATCCGTAACTAACTATGAAGTTTTCTGAAATCAACATATTATTCTATAGGACATGTTTTCAAAATTCTTCTTTATACTGTTCTACTTACATTTTAAAGATAGTAATTTGAATGATCAGAAAGCCCAGTTTTATGATTACTGAAATAAATGGCTTATCTGATCATTATACCACTAAACAAAATATTAAAATTTAATCCTTTACTGCTTATAAGCGCATGCCAGTCTTTCATGAATATAGTAGTAGAAGTTCAGAAGTTCAGTTTAACAGTAAATGTTATGCTGAAATGCTGAAAAACAAATTGATCCTTTAATGCTTGTCAGGTTTCTCCAGGCTCTTGATATAAATGATTTTTAAATGGTAAATACAGAGGAGAATCTAATTGATATGATATAACCACAATGGAACTGAGCTTCGGGTCTTGATAAAGAATCTCTACTGAGCCCTTGCGGCACGTCAAGCCGGCCAGTTCGGCGCAAGGCACATGTGGCAAGCTCCATGCCACATGTGCCCAAAATGTTTCCCGATCTTAACGAAGTAGAAAGCCACAACATGGAGTCCATTCTGGGTATCCTCTCGATCCAGTAGTATCTTTGAAATTCCTATAAAATCATTCCGGGCTCTTGGAACAGCAACTGTGTAACTAGAAAGTTAAACGCTCAACAATACAATAATCTGGTTATACAGCTTTCACTGGCTAACGTGACAAAAAAATACTAAACGTTTCTTTTTATACCTATCCTCGCATAGTGAGCAAGAAAAAAAAATATAATGTCACTTTAGCTCATCTAATTCCTTGATAAGATTCGTCACAGATTGACATTTTTTATCCGCTTTCAACCAATCTGAACCAATACGCCGCGGCGTCAGGTCTACATTTTTCCCATCACAGCTCAATAACGACGGCGACCGGTCACCAGTGGAAAGGATGATTTATCGTCCGTCTCGCTTTTGTCAAGCTAAGTGAGCTTCTCTCTTTCCGTCATTGTCGAGCGATTGAGGTATCTTTATTTCTGCAGCAAAACAAACAGGCCAAGACGGATCAGACACAATCATCAAATCTGTCAAACGATTTAATAAGAACTGACAGTAAATGGATTAAAAGTCCAAAACATGTTAGTTAACCTGTTGAAAAGCGTGGTCTTCTCCTGATGTTGGGTAAAATTTTTGTGTAGGTTTAGATCTTTGTGGCGGTTTGGGATTTTGACGAATCTCTGAATACAAAACCGGTCACGAAGTTAGAAATAGACCAGGAGAAAAATCTGACACATGTCGAACTGATAAATCTCAGCCTATGGCGCTGATATGCATCCCTAATAATGTTGTTTTCAGGCCAAATAATAAATCAACCAGACTCGACCATCCTTGTTCTGTAGTTTCTTTTGTGACATGTGTTTTTTTTTTGGTTCTTTATTATCGAGATTTTCAGCCTCGGGCTGGTTCAGCTCTCGTCGTAGCCTCTCCAATACCTCTTTTCGATGTTTTCGTAACTTGTCCGGGGTTGAGATTCGAACTCCTGATTTTGGCGTGAGTTGGCATGGATGCTAACCACTACGCCGGAGTCGCCCCCACAACATGTGTTTTTGTTTTATAAATATTAATTAAGCCACAGATTTATTCTTCGTGTTGTACTTTTCGAAAAGCTATTTTCCCAAAATTCCTCTTCCGATTAATTAAACAGAAATTCATTGAATACACAAAAAAAAAGCGTTCCATAAAATAAAACAGACCGTGAACTTGTTCACGTTCTCAGAATTTTTCCCTTAAAAAATTATTTAGATCATGATTACGTGATTCAGTTGACGGCTTTTTTTTTTGCTTGTTCTCAAATTCATGACTGCAGTTCACGGATCCAGGCAAGGATTTTTTTCCGTGTAAATTGCATATTTTTTAAGAAAGAGGAAAATGCGTAAAACATCTGCTGATTTGAATCATGATCAAAACACTCACCCTCTTCGATAATCATGCGAAAAATAAGATTATTAATGATACCAACTGTATGCCTATATTTGATGTTTAATCAATCACAGTTAGAGAATACACAACAAATGGAAATTGTCAAGCAACTAAAAAGTGCACTTTTTGTCGTTTTCCTAAATTGTTTGATATCAGGTATTTGTAGTTTATGGCTAGTTTCGTCTAAAAGTGTATTGCGGCGAAGCCCGCCAGTATCACACCTCTTATAATGCCTTTAAATAAATGTACTACGACGTGACAATTTAAAGAAAGCAGACTGTAATACTATCACTGTTGATCATGTTCTTGATCTCCATGGTATTTGTTCTTGGTGACAACCATGGTATTTGAGAGTGAAGCGGGAAAAGTCTCTTGCTGTAACGTGACTTTTATGTACAAATAAAATAAAGAGTCGTCACTGTGACGTAACTTTTCTAACTTTGCTAGTGACTAATGTCACTTCTAGTCTGGGAATAACTCGACACTGAAGAAGTCTGTAAGTCGCAGACGAAATAGGCCTATCTGTCAAAAGAGAAGCTTCCTCTAGTGGAATTTAAAGGAATTTGCTCGCGTTTACTAGTAATAATTTTGATTAAGTGCTTCAATATTTTATTTTTATTTTGTTAAAGTGATCATATGAAGTGTTAATTTTTAATTCTCCTAGTTTCCCAATCACAATAGTTCTACTAATACGCTCTAAAAGTTTTTTAAATAGTGTTTTTTTTTTTAAAAAGTGAAAGGCTTATAAATATGTTCATGCTTGGGAACAGTCCTTGCTTGGAGGCGGACCTGTACCATTCTGTCAAAGTAAGAGGTTGGATATCTGTGGTTGTGATTTTCTGGGGACTAGAATTGGAATAAAAGAGAGCTATTTGATTTGTTAATAAAACCGCGTTATTTATGATTATTAAAACCGAGAGTATTGCATTGGCAACGAGGAGTAAAAACAAGAAAGAAAAAAATTATTTCTGTGTTTTTGTTTAGGTCTATAGTGATTTGATTGGAAATTTTATTTCGTTTAGCTATGACAAAATACAGCCATTGTTACACAGAAAAAAAAGTCGTGCCGTTAGTGTGATTGAAAAGGTTCTATACGCACCGAGTGAGCTTAGAGAACAACTGCTCCTACAGGATGTTTTGAAACTGTACGACGTCACTAAAATCGTCAGCTCGTACGAGTTGGTTAAACTGTAGGCGCGATGGATTAGTCTTCCAGCTACGAGTTATTCCAGAGAGCCGAATTTCACGCTGTCATCTCGTATCAATAAAATCAAGTAGGTGAACAAGGCTTGCACTCGATGTGGTCGGAGTAACTCCTTACTCTGCTAATGATTTTACTTACCCAACGAGATCCAAGGAATGCATCAAATGCAGGTGTATTGTACATTTTACTGCGCAATGTCGATCGGTCTCTATGTCAAAACGCAAGCAGTTTCCGAAACAATAATCGAAATAGCCAAACAAACGATTCAAGTCGCACCAAGTAAACGATATTGAAACTTCAGATGATTTGACTAATTCACTATGCAGAATTAGTGATGAAGGCGAGGTGATTTAAATCAAGCTCGGTGGAGTAGTGTTGCATGTACTCGTGGACTTTGGGTGTAAGAAAAACATTGTAGATATTCGATCTTGGAACTACATCTAAGCGAATTGAGTGAAGATGTGGAACCAAACTAAGAACTGCGGCGAGGTGTTTCTACCGTACGGAGAAGATGCGAAGCCGCTGACACTCTTCGGAAAGTTTGACACAGGCGTTTTCATTGATGACGCTGGTACGATTCTCGAAAAGTTTGCTACATTTTATGTAGTCATAGGTGGTCCACAGTGCTTATTAAGTTGAGTCACTTAGACTTAGGCGTTTTATTTATCGGGTTACCAAGCAATTATGGAGTTAACGAAGTTAATATAACAGAAATCCGGCCATTTCCCAAGATCAAGTCTTGGGTCTGGTCAAGTCTGCCAACCCAAGTAACGTTGCCACAACCATACAATTTAATCAATTTGGTTTTTTTTAATAGGTTTAATAGGTTTTATATTTTTGTCAGGTTTATGAGAACCTTCACAGCTTGTTTACAACGATCTTAAAACTTTGTTTTCTTAAATTGATTTTACTCCTATCAAAGGTTTTATTTCGACTTTATGAACTCGTAAAATGCTGTTTTGAAAGCTATTTTAAGACTCATTCATCAAACGGTAAATTGTTTTTTTTAGTAGTCATTGCGAAGATAAATTGACTGCTTTGGAAAAACTGTGATTGAAACATATTGGAACATAATAAATAATTGAAATGTGGAAAAATAAATAAACCAAATTTTAAATGTATTACAAATGAACTGTAGATCGGAGACCAATTTCGGCATTCTTTTAGATAGCCTTTTTAGATACCATCTATTTTCGGGAAATTCATGATTAATTTATCGAATATATTTGTTTTAATTCTGTTTTTGTTTATGTAAACTTGCATAATTTCGGAGGTGCAGTCATTTTCGGCTCTTATCGTGCCAATATTAAATAAACATATGATTTGGAGTATGATACGCTGTAACAAGTTCATTTTGTTTTGAAAATATTGCTATCAAACAAAATTTCCCGCAACACTAGAACTTTTTTCTTAGATATTATTTACTGCTAAATCAATCAAAAGAGCAGAGAATCGAACAAAACAGAACAACAAAAACCAACCACGATATCACAGTGAAGTTTGACAGCTGTGGACATTTGGCCGTATGCTGGTTTTTATGGCAGCCAAAAGGTTTTATGAATGTTCTCAAGTGGTCATAACATCTTTTACTAGAATATTTTCAAAATCTTTACGGTCTTATAAAAGTTTTATTTACTTGTTTTCACAACCGTCTACAGAGTGGGTCACTTTATACAAATTTTGGTTTTAAAGAATAGAGGTTTGGTTTTAAAGCATAGAGGAGGTAAAACGTGGAATCGCTTTACCGCTGAAAAAAAGGCTGAGAGAGCTTCCCAAGCATTTTGCTGTAAAAACATTCCAGAATCGACAATTTAGAGCGCAGTTTAAAAAAGCAGTGCATACAGAATTTAAATAAAACGAGCTTTACTGAATAACATGTTTAATAAAGCAAGGATGATAGGCACTTGTTTATCCAAGTTTAAAACTCTCAAAACCCAACATTAAAGCGCATGCAAGCCCCGCATACCCCGCCAAAGTTTAACGAAATCCTGGGAAACTTTTGTGGATTACTTGTGATTACTTGTAGGGTCCAGGTCGACTTCCTGGTGTTACGAACCAGCATCAGGCTGAAAGTCACGTAAATACGAAACAACAACAACAAATTATCAAATAGAACATGTAACGACCAAACTTATCTCATTTGCACCGTGTTTTTATGAATTGACATTAGCTCAACTATACCAGAGGTGCTGATCATGGCGTCTTCAGTAATAAATGCAGGAATTATCGTATTTTCCTATTCAATTTTCAAAAAATAGTTTGTATCCAGGAAGCATACTAAAACAACACCCCCAGCACCAACATATTTCTGAAACTACAATTTGAGCCCTATGAAATTTAATATAGGAATATAGTTTTTAAATATTAATTCCGAAAATACAGTGTCTTCATAAAAACCTTAAATAAAAATAAATTAAAAATTTATATATTCATATGAATTTCGATTGTGTTTATGGTGGTTTTGGATAGGAAGTATAAACCCACTTTTCGACAACCGATTGGCCTAAATTTTGGAACATAGACTTGTTGCATGGCATTCACAGTTGTCTATGAAATTGTGGTTTAGCTGGTCCTAAAGTCTATTTTATTTTTAAATTTTAATTTATGGTTGGTAACATTGTGGTAACAATTAAGGTTTCAGTTGTGGTATCTATGAAAAAATAGTTTTTTTCCTAACATTTTTGTTTTAGTTTTTTACACACAATGATCTTCAGTGATGAGATTAATATTGGTACATCTTCCCTATGTACACAAAAACGGTTGAGAAATAATGAAATAATGAATAATTGCGGTTGGTAACAAGTTTATCACAGGTCCTAACTACATACAAAAATCAATTCAATTGATTTCAAGCCATACTACCCACCGTACGATAGGAGCCCTGAATGTACTTAAAAATGAAAGCCTAATATCAGTAAAGTTGCATGAAACATAATTTGTGGGTAACAATCCAACCCACATTCCCAGAACCCAATCTTTAATCAACCCGTGCGGAATAAATACAAAAAAAAGAGATGTGCACCGTGAGCCAACAGACATAATTTTCCAAATTCTCAGCACGATTTATCATCGTTCACCAAGCACACACTCACAACCAGAGTGGTGCGATTACGTACTGCATCTCCCACACGCAAGGCAGTGGTGTTTCGTTCCACTGGAAAAAGGAGGGATCGTTTCCGAACATCTCCGGCGGCTATCTCGTCGTTCCGTATCTGTTTTTGCATCTAGTACCGTGGCAGTAGAGCGATTATAAGAAAAATATGCGTTTCATGCAAATTACTTAACCGCACTCCATTAATGTACACCCGCAAGTAGTTCACACGCCAACGACACGTCTCCGCTGCCAGCCACAGTCGGTCGTGCGCCCGGATTTCTTCGGTTTGGTGGGATGTGGCGCAATGACTTCAAGAAAAGCCGATACCACTGCAGTGGGTCGTGATGAGATTATGAGAAAACCAGTGTTCAATATTGAGGAGTACAACTCTATAAACGACATCATCGTCATGGCATTAGTGGTGTTTGTTCCCTTTTGTTTGCGTGTATTACACGAAATCCCATCAACTTCAGCAACCAAGAAGGATGTTCTTATTACTGTGATTTATGTTAATTTCAGGTCTATACCATCATTGCTACTCCAGCGTCCAGTGCTCATGTGTTGTAGCTGTATACATACTCCAATTACACACCCCTCGCCATTGACCGTTGTGGGGGATGACGCACACACTGCGCTTAAGTCGATTTATTTAAAAGGATTTGCAACGATTGTTATGGTTTGTGTATGGAAAAGGTGCTTATTATAAAAGGTGAACCGTAAAGTCGTTTTGTGCCGACAAGACTTCGATTGGAACTGAATAGCTACACGAAGCGTAGTGAATTCAAATAAGTGATTAAATGGGATTAGGCGGAAAGAGCGTTCAATCTGCATTTTATTGCAGTGCTGCAATTTAACGTGAGTGATACATTAGTGTTAAGTGATAATTGCGTTTGTCTGATCACGGTCGGTGGTACAACTGGATATTTGTGGCAGGAAATTGCACAACGAATCCTTCATTGCTTATTGGAGAAGTCGCCTGCAAATGAATAGATGATGTGCATACAGGATTAAAATTGCACCTTTTGGTGCAGGAAGGTGATTTAATAAGGTAAATAAGCGAAATGTGTCAAGATATGGTTAATGGTAAGTGCTGGTCAATAACTCGGTCATCGTACAACGATGAGAAAATAGGTTTACTCTTTCTTGTTTTAATGCATTTATTTAAGTGATAGTATTTAATGGATCGAGAAGTTATTGTTCATAATTCGGCGAAATGAGTCATTAACATCAATAAATGAGCTGGCTTGGTTTTTTGAGTGAAATTTGATCTATTTTTCATGTGCATACGATCCCACTATTTGAGTTAACAAAAGTTTTATTCCATTACTCCGATCAATTATCTTA
Organism: Aedes koreicus; assembly: GCA_024533555.2. Taxonomy (NCBI): domain Eukaryota; kingdom Metazoa; phylum Arthropoda; class Insecta; order Diptera; family Culicidae; genus Aedes; species Aedes koreicus. The sequence goes on from JAHHFK020003326.1 coordinate 28,372, forward strand.
GCATTTCTAACGAAATTTTCTCGAAAGCAACATCAAAACATATTATGTTTTATTCAAATGATTAAATCATGTACTTGTTTTGAGAAATATGAGACCGATAAAATTTTAATCCTGGTGAATGTAAGATAATTTCGAATTATTTCTTCTATCGTTTAATCTCTTTTATGAACATTCTTTGATAGATTCAAATTTGTTCAATATCTTTTATTTATATAGAGCAAACGTTCGGAATTTACCATAAACATATTAATATACGTTAAATTCCACTTAATTGTTAGAAAACTAAAATCTGAAATCTCATTCAAATTCTCGAAAAAAAAATGAGACGCACAAAAATGGTCGCCAAAAATTAATTTTTAATCGAATTTTTTTCAAATTTAAACAAAATTAACTACATTGTGGTAAGGTTTCTAATTCATTTGTGTATTGGGTTGGATTGTATTGGAACGAAAAAAAAACTAGTTATCTCTGTACCAGTCTAGAACCGGCCGCGCGTAGTGGCAGGATGCCAAATCTGGGCAAAAAAGCGTCTTGCCTCCGTGAGACTGCAAGAAGGAAGGCAGGTGGTTCTGGAGGCAATTGTCTGGATTAGTGTATCTATGGTGGTAACGTTTTCATTTTAAAAAAATAGACAAAAATTGCCAATTTTTCATGGGTTTACCTTCACCCGCATTGACAAAACTACCCATGCAGCATCAATCATAGTAACCCTTGAGTCAGCAGACAAAATTTAACAGCTCTATCAGTCGAACTCTACCCGTGATGGCAAAAACAGTGAAGCAACTCCGTTCAGAAGTGTGCGCGTTCAAAGAACAGCACCCCGCCACGTATAAAACGAACATCATGTGGCACTTTGTGGACGCCGAATACGCCCGTTCCGGCATCTACATCATCTTGGCACTATTAGACAACAATCAGAGCATCGAAAGAAAGCCCGGTTTCGGACGGCCGACGACCCTGAGCGACAAGAAGCTCCAAAGGATGCTGAAGAGGAAGACCGAGGGAAAAGTGGCTACATCGCTGGGTGCACTTGGCAGGGAGATCGGTTCAACCAACCAAACAGTGAAAAAGTACCTGGCGAACATGAACATACATGTCAGGAAGCAGAAGTCACGTCCCCTGGTTTCGGAGCTGCAGGCAATGACGCAGCGGCGGTGGCTGAATAAGATGGTCAACTCGACTTTCCCGGCGAATCGCGACGAGGCGGTGGTGATGGACGACGGCAACGATTGGCAGGGTACTTCATATTTTAGTTCCCCCACGAAGGAAGTGAGCTCCGAGGTGAAGTTCATTTCACACACCAAGTTCCCCAAAAAGGTGCTGCTGTGGCTGACAATCAGCGAGAAGGAGATGTCAAAGCCGCTCTTCTTTCGCTCCGGACTGACCGTGAGCGGGGAAATTTACAGTACGAAATGCCTGCCGGAAGTTACGTCATTCATCAAGAAATACCATAAGGGCGAAGACGCGGTGTTCTGGCCAGATCTGGCGTCGGCCCACTACTCGAAGCGATCGTTGGAGGAGATGGAGCGGCTGAATATCGATGTGGTACCCAAGTCGGTGAACCCGCCCAACGTTCCTCAGCTGCGTCCTTTCGAAAATTTCTGGGCCAACCTGAAGCGTAAGAACTACTCCAACAATTTTGTCGCGAAAACTGAGGAGGAATTGATAAATAAAACGAAAAAAGAACTAAAAAATATGCCTACATGCATGTTTTCGTCCGCCATGGCGAATGTTCCGGTTAACTGCCGGAAGGCCGCTCGCAAGGGCGTAGAATTGTTTCTGCAAGTAAGCTTAAATAATTACCTTCCATGGGAAATTTATCAAAAGCAATTATCTGTCTTGTCTTTTTTTTATCACCATCCGAAAAAAGTCCATTTTTTAAATGTAAACTTTAAAGCGAGAGGCGATCAAAGGTCGTCACTAAATTGTCATGGATGTGGGTGCTTATCGGATCAATCTTTACATGACCTTACCAAGGAATTTTCCACCAATGAAGAAGTCGGAGTATAACATTGGACGCCACCCTTATCGGAAACGGAACAGCGTACTAAGCGCATACTGGAGAATAAATACAACTGTGTGAGTCGGCACCCGTTTTGAAACTATATCAACCATATCGAGCTTCCCGATAGTTAAGGCATGGCTCTTCGACGGCTTGAATGTCTAGAAAGGCAAATGAAACGGGACCCGGACCTCAAACAAGCCCTACAGAAACAACTAAGGGAGTACCAACTAAAGGGCTATGCTCATTGTGCAACCAAACAGGAGATAGCTAGTGCGGATATGCGAGGCGTATGGTATTTGCTGCTAGGGGCAGTGAAAACCCTACGGAAGCCAGGCAAGGTTCGCATGATTTGGGATGCTAGAGCGACTGTGAACGGGGTCTCACTCAATTCCGCAATGCTGAAAGGTCCAGATCAACCGACGTCAATTACAGGTGTGCTAGCACGATATCTCGGCAGATATAAGGGAAAGGTTTCACCAAATTTATATACGCAAGGAAGATAGCCACTCGCAGCAGTAAAATAGCCCAGCCGACACGTATATTTCATCGATGTCGCTACTTTCGGCTCAAAGCGCTCCCCAGCGTCAGCTCAATACATTAAAAACAAGAAAGCCAGCGAGATCAATGAGCTTTATCCTGCTGTTGAAGGCATTGCACAGAACCACTACGTGGGTGATTCACTGGAGAGCTATGAATCATTAGAGTAGGCGATCGAAATATCGTTACAAATACGTCTAATCAACGAGCATGGTGGCTTCGATTTAAGAAACTGGCTCTCCAACAGCAGCACAGTTTTGACCGGTCTGGGCGAAGTGAAGCTCAGAGACAACAAAAGGCTTGTGGTCGAAAAATCAAGCGATTGTGAGCGGGTACTCGGACTCTTATGGGTGACGCAAGAAGACGTCTTCAGTTTTTCAAACGATATGCAGCAGGAGGTCACTGATTTGATCCACAATAATGAGTCCCGTACAAAAAGGCAGATGCTGAAGTGTTTGATGTCGCTCTTTGATCCACTGGGTTTGCTTGGCTTCTTCGTTGTACACGGGAAGATTCTGTTACAGGACGTATGGAGAGCAGGTGTCCAGTGAGACGAAAAAGTAGATGATGATCTACATCGGAGATGAAGAAAGTGGACAGCCTACTGTAAAGATGTTCGCAACCTGAAAATTCCTCGGTAGTACTTCTCCAGCGCTACCAAGGAACGGTACAAGTTTCTACAACTCCACGTTTTTGTTGATGCCAGTGAATCTGCTTACTGTGTGGCAGCGTATTTTCGAACATTCAGCCCTGAGGAATTACCGGAGTGTGTGTTCGTCGTAGCGAAGACGAAGGTGAGCCCACTGAAACCACAATCAAGTCCCCACCTGGAGTCACAGACTGTAGTTCTTGGAGCTCGATTATCACAGTTCGTTGAGGACAGTCACTGGGTAATACAAAAGAGGTGTTCTGGAGTGATTCTGCAACCGTCCTTTCCTGGCTACGGGCTGACCACAGGCGAAACAAGCAGTTCGTCGCGTACCGAATTGGGGAATTGTTACTGACAACTGAGGTTGAAAACTGGCACTGGGTGCCTTCCAAGCAGAATCCTGCTGATATTGCAACGAAGTGGGGGAATGACCCAGATCTATTCGCTGAAAGTTTCTGGTACCCAGGTCCTGCATTTCTACAGTTACCAGCGACCGAATGGCGTAAACAGCGAACGTCCCTACATATGACAGAAGAAGAATTGCGTCCCTGCTATTCTCACGAAAGGATACGGATCCTAGGAGGCCTGGTTGAACTTGAACGGTTTTCTCAACTGAGCCGAGCTACTCGTGCTGTTGCATATGTTTACCGTTTTGTTGGTAGCCTTAAACTAAAGTTAACAGGACAGAAACGAGTCGAAGGACCAATAACGTCCGATGAACTTCAAAAAGCAGAGCGCCATATGATCTGCTAGGTACAGTGGCAATACTTTTCAGACGAGATGGTACTCGTGAGACGCAACCATGCAAAGCCAAGGAAGGAGCAGCAACCGTTATACAAAAGCAGCAGTCTTTACCAGCTATGTCCATTCTGGATGAAGAAGGTATTTTTCGAGTAGATTGAAGAATCGTAGCAGCTCCAAACATTAAACGGGATACAAAATTTACAGTGATTCTTCCTGCCAAGCATACTTTGACCATGCTGTTATTAGATAGCTACAACCGTTGACGGTGAAACTCGGGAGAACCAGCACAAAACGGTGGGTAGCGTTATTTACGTACCTAATCAAACGGGCGGTGCATCAAGAGTATTTTGGCGTTTCATCTGCCATAGAGGTTCCCCGGCTGAGATTTACTCAGATAATGGCACAAACTTCCAAAGCGCCACTAGATTACTGAAAGAGCAGATTAAGGAGTTAGACACGACGTTTACTGGAACCGCAACTAAGTACTCCGCACATGGGAGGGGCGAGGGAGAGGATGGTCCGTTCCGTCAAAGCTGCCGCGGCGGTAGCGTACAACAACAACCGCTAGACGACGAGGCGTTAGAGACGTTTCTGGTTGAAGCCGAAGCTATTATTATCAGCCGTCCACTGACCTATCTGCCTTTCAAGGACTGTGCGGCGCTCACACCGAACCACTTCCTATTAGGAAACTCTCGTCGAGTCCTTCAGCCGGTGGTCAAACCAACGGCGCCTTTTGAAGCCAAGTATAACAGAAACTTGATAGATTCCGGAGGGGGGGTGGGTGGGACCCCCCAACCGTTTTTTTGTTTTTTTGGGGATTTTTTTTATTTAGGGAATTCTTTTTTTTGTTTGGGGGGGTTTTTGGGGGGAACACTTTTTTGTTTTTATTGGTGGGGGGCTTTTGCAAAGAAAGGGGAGGGAAAATTTTTATGTGTTCTATAAAGTAGAGAGGGGTGAGTAATGGAAGGGTTTTTTTTTGTGTTGTGTGTGGGGGGGGGGCCCACATGTATGATGTATGATATGTACTACCACCCATTGTAGCACGGAAACTAAGTCCGATAGCAATGGGCTCTCTTCTCTGTTAGACTTGATCAAGCTTTAATAACCATTGATTATCCTAATCATGCCATTGTATGAAGGGCCAAAAACGGGTTGGGTGGATCGATAGGCAACATCATTTATACGTATCTACAGGGATATAAAGAATCTCCTTCCAACAACCAGACTGAACAATTGGTCAAAAGAGCAAGTTATCTAACACGAAGATGCCCCAATAGGTGGGGGAGAAAAGCCCGCCCTCTATACACAAACTGCTAGCAATGGGGAGTTGGCATTCCCACTCTCCCCATCCAGAGTGCTTCAATCGGGTGCCCTGATGGTCCCTCCCATTCCAATGAATTATTTATATAATAGTGTATATATTTATGTAAATGAAAAATGCTACAATCATTCGTATCTATTATATATGATCTCCATTCGGTTGATCATGAAATGCAAGAAATTTTGTAAAGGGTTACAGTGTAGAGTTCTGCGTTCCCGCTTGAGCACGTTTTCTTGCGTTTTCAGCGATAGCAGCATTTCACCAAAATCTTGAATTGAGGTAACCTGGAAAAGTTTAATTGAAATTGAAATTTTACAAAACTAACATTTGTACATTTTAATTTACTGTAGCCATGGTCACTATTTCCTGCTTGATGCTGATTTTATAACAGCAATCCGCTTTTATTTTTGCTGGCCTAATAGTTATTGCTCCTGAGTTAGGAAAGGGAAGATTTAATTGAAAGGGAGTTGACGACAAGTGGACATAAAAAAAACAATAAGTAATGTTTAAATCATCTATGAAAATCCATTAAACAATATTATCAAATATAATGATATTGTGAGTTATGATGAAGTACTGACAAAGATTGAACTAATAAAACAGACACTAGCCAAATGGTACGCAGTGCTGCATGAATCAGATCAGCTCAGATTTGGTAAAAAGTCCATTTGCAAACCGGAAATGAAAAATATATTCAGTAATAAGTGCAAAAGCCTACCACAGATTCTGTAATTTTTAAAAGCTTACCGCAGATATAATTTTCTGCGTTATATAATGGACATCGTGCTAGGATGCTAGATGTCATAAATTGAAGGGATATTTCGTGTTAATTTAAGCCAGATACCGTGTAAATCAGGTTTGTTGCATGAAAATGTGAAGGTGATATGATGGAAATAATACGATGTTGTAATGAAATACTAAATAATGTACATATTATAATAAAATGCAGCTATTTGCCTCTTCCACTGCGATGTTAGTTGATTGGAGCTCTAAAATGGCGAAGATTCCAACGTGATATAATGAAATAAAGTTGATCACCTGGCAGCCTAGCAAAATAGAAAAGAAAATTTAAGCTAACAGTTATGCGAAATAAATTTTTTTACATTCTACAGTGTATCACTTTTTATACATAAATAAAAAAAATACATTTCAAAAAATTTCCTTGCATGTGGTTAGTTTTTCATGAAGTTTTCACGTGACTGTCAGCACTTCTCTCGAATGAATTAAAACAGACTGGCCATTTGAAAGAAAGCCAACGAGACATTTTCAGTCTCGACAGAACTAATGCCACTGGTGCCAAGATGCACAAAATTGTGGTAGGTAGACTAACAGTGCTTGATGGATCAAAACATGCTCTATCATCCGGTTGCAACGGAAAGCTTTCTCGTCTAATGCTTCTTCAAAAAGCAACTAATTGTAGCCCGGCATGACGCGCGCACTAGAACTTCGGCGACTGGCGGGCAAGCCTTCCTTCGGCCCTTGCAACAAAAACGAACGCCAAAAAAACCCTCACATTGAGCACTCGCCGGAAGCTATTAACGCCATCGATTGAAATTGATTTCTTTTCATCTTTCCTTCCCTAGCAGCAACTTAAAGCACGAATACATTCCCAAACTACAACATTGTAGGTACCTATACTTCTTCTGTAATCTTGCTCTCTACGCCGAATCTGTCGTTTCTGGTTTCGGGAGTACACGCCGCCGGACTGACCATCATACGGAGTATTATCTTCGATCATCTTTGAGCGGTTATCTTTATGAGATACGCACCGAGCCAGCCAAGCGTGCTTATAAATCCGAAATCGATGAAGAGATTACCAGATTTGTTACGGATGTTTCGGCATAGGTAAACAATGAAAGCAAAAAAAAAATGAGCTAAGATTTACAACATCAGAATAAGCTACCGGCAGCGTCCGTCCAATGAACCAATGTTTTCCATGAGGTCAATTCTCTTCTTGAAGGCTGTAAATCCATGGTTGAAAAACTGATTGAAGATGAAATAAGTGGAGCAAATTTTGTCAGTCCAAATAAAGTAGGATTAGTCTTGCAAACTATCACTTGGTATGATTTGTTCTCTTCGTCGACTGTCAACCGGTTTCACTACAGTGGTGTTGCTGAATATAATTGATCACCACAATTGTAGAGTTTCTCGTTTTCAGAAGCTACCTATTATAGCCGCAAAGTCTGAAAAAAACCGCTAGGGTCCGGCATCGAATGCATATAGACTTGTTACCCACATTCAGGGCCATAAATTATCCACGGACTGCCGCATGTTTCATCCAATATAGGTAAACAAACAAGCTCCATGTGATTGGCTTATTTCTTCGTGCGCACGATAACCAATGAAACTCGTTATCTAATTAGATTTTTATTAATTTGGATTGACTTGATTGGCGCGCCATTAATGTTCTGTGAATTTCCCTCCTTATCTTGCGATGAACCACGTCGAACTGAGGCCTATCTTAGATATACTTGTGTTTCGAAAGGCAGAAGCAAATAGTTTTTCACTGAAAATCTCGTCTTCGCGCGCAGAGAACGTGATCACCGGTTTCCAGAGGCTGCGCTAGCTGCAATCAAGCTCATGCGTGTTAATGATCAGTAATGCATATTATTTAACAGCTTGTCTTTTTTCAGACAACAAATGGCGATCCACGCGCACGTGAACGGTTCAAGATTTTCTTCTCAGGCGTAAAAAAAACCGAATGAATGGATTTAGACGAAGATAGAAGAATGCATAGAATCATTTGATGGAAATTGCTAATGTAAAGCGGCATTTCGAGACGCATAAGAGCTTCCAGATGATTACAGAAGCCAGTGACTACCTCTTGAGTCTTACTGGGAGGTTAATGATGTAATCAAGTAAAAGTATTCAGATGCGTAAACTATCTAGGAAATGTGTGGATAAGACTGGATTAGCGTGCTTAATTGGAAGTGGGTCATCTGGAATAAGTGATATGAACTGGGAAGTAGAGTCAAGTTTTTTTTACGCCGAGCCTGCCTGATTATTCTTGAAGGTTTAGTGTCCGAGGCAGGATATTTACAAATTCAATGAGGCTGTAAAAATGAATGAGTATATGTAATTGTGAAATTAGTAAGATTTTATTAGACTGATTTAAGGAAATGAGAAGAATGGTTAGTAATTTTCATTTAATTCCAACTACCTTTATTGCTTACCTTGACAGATACGCGTATTTCGTATACAATGTGTAGTACACGACACTGAAGAAGTCGGCACATTGTAGACAAAATACGCGTATCTGTCAAGATAAGCAATAAAGGTAGTTGGAATTAAATGGAAATTACTAATCATTCTTCTCATTTCCTCAAATCAGTCTAATAAAATCTTACTAATTTGTAAGATTTTTTTTTGTGAAAAAAAACTTTTTTTTTTGTGGAATCAAAAAAAAAAGTCCGCTTCCAAAAGGGTTTCAAAGTTGCAGAATGCAGTATATGGAACATTTTTAAACACTTGAATCATGTGTAATACGATGATAGGAATTCCGTTACAGGCTATAAGAAAGATACAAGAACACATCAATTCGGAATGCTTTTACGAGACTAAAAATCATTTATTTCAACACAAAGTTCTTTGGGTAATGTGTGTATGTGTAAGTGTTATAATTTATTCACAGATGGTTCTTCCCATTTGGTATAAACTTCGCATCCGGATACCCAGATTTCACAGATGTCCTGATCGTATCTAGCTAATTCACGTAAAAAAAAGTACAATTATACTTCAACATCGTCTTCTTCGTCACTGCTTCGAACTGCATCTTCCAGATTCACTGCATGACACCCACCTTCATCTGATCCGCCGAATAAACAGTTGTAAATTTTCTCGGAGCCTCGAAAACTGGAACAGTCTCAATCCGGTAACGATCATTAGCACATACCTTCGTTACGATGAACGGCGCCCCGGACGTTCTGATTCTTCACAACCAAGACCAAATCACTCAATTTTTATCGCTTTGCTTCACGTCGATGATCGTCAAAGTACTTCTTCTGCCTCGCTTGATTCACCTGCGGGGCGTACTGAGCTTGTTCACGCAACTCCCTCGTCTGCACCTGAATATTTTTGCTTTCCACAGTGATCATCGAAATAATTTCACTCTGCACCACATCTTACAGGTACAGGTGTCTCCGGTATCGGGTTGAGGACTTCCTTCGGCCGATTAAAAAAAAAACGCGCGCTTTGGGCAGGCCACGATATAAGCACGCACGTATTTCCGCATCTTCGGGAACAAAAACAACTCATGCATCATCGCAAACACTTCCTGTTCACCAAAATGCTCTTTCTCATCGTGATAGCTTCGCGTACATTGTTCGGGACCACCTAGCACTTTTTCTCACCAACTTTTTGATTCAACCAATTCTTTACCAGAACGTAATTCTGTTGTATCTGGCGATCTTCATCACACCTAGGATCATGTGCCAGCTTATCAATTACTTCCACCAGTCGATTGTCTTGCCGCTGTATGAGAAAAACTGACGAGAAAAACTGTATTGGACAACTTCACCACTATAACACATTCAGCCACTGTTCTTCAGTCTCTCCTCCTGCGGTTCTTCAGTCGGTGACCTGCTTAAGGCATCGATAAGTAGCATTTTCCGTCCTGCTTCATGCTCGATCCGAAAGTTATACTCCAGTAGCTTCAACAAATATTGCGCTACTCTCCTGCTCAGCTCCTTATTTGAGTACGCATCACGAATTGCTGAACAATCCGTTTTTATAACGAAGAACCGTCCCACTAAGTATTGTCTGAACTGTTCAACGTTTGCTACCACAGCTAGCATTTCGAATACGTAACTATGTTAAACAGCTCCAGCTTTTGAGTTCTTATTTCTAAAGTTGCTCACTGGCTTCTAACCCTCGTTCATCTTTTGCAACAAAATTTCTCCTACACCAGCAATCGAAGAATCAGTATGCAACTCCACTTCCGCATTCTGATCGTACAGCACGAGTATAGGCCTGGTCACCAGCAGTTGTTTTATTCTCTCGAACGATCGCTGCTGATCAACTGTCAACACAAACTCGAATGCTTACGACACAAACGGATTCTTTACGTAACAAGTGGAATATTTAATGATATAATGATGTAATGATGTAATTTTGCACAAATCTCCTGAAGATCCAAGACAGCCCTATAAACTGCTGAACCGTGATCTTATTCGAAGGCAAACAAGTTCAACTTTATTCACCAGTACAGCTGCAAAACATTTAAAAGAGTCGGTGTAAAGTGCCGAAAGAAGACAAGAGCCCCGGAATGTACCGAGAAACAGATTTTGAAATCCCAATTCAGGTGGTTGATAAAAAAATATTCCGCAAAATGTTTTGTTTTGGACGACAAAAGTAACCTCGCTCTTTCGAAGACGTACATTCCCTGAAATGATCGATACTATTCTATGGATAGTTCTACTGCATTTCCGAACATAAAATATAAGTTCAAACATAAGTTTGAATAGAAAATGATGCTGTACGTTGCCATTTCCGAGAGAAGTATTTCTAAGCCATGGAACGAATGTTTGAAGAAAATGTTGATTCGGTTTTTTCAAAAACATCATGCAGATGGACAATACGTGTTTTGACTGGATAAAGCGACATCGAATTTCGCCAAAAAACATATTTTTTTCTGAATACCTATTCGATCGCATTTGCACCCAAAAACCCCAGCCCGACAAATGTACCTCAGTGTCGCCCAATCGAAGATTTCTTCGGGGTTTTGAGCTCTTTGGTGTACAAAAATAACTGGAGAGCCACGAATTGCAATCAGTTGATTGATAGAATCAAGATACTTATTCGCAAAGTTGACATGAAGACCGTACAACGCTCCTGTTCCGACTTCAAATGGAAGCTTCGCCGAACAGTTGATTACGGACCACTTTCACATGTTCCTTAATTTTTTTTTTCAATTATGGACAATTTATCTTTATTTACAATAAATCAAATTTTCTTCAAGTGTGTTGTGTCTTTTTTTGGCAACTTGAGAAAGAAATTCCAAAATTTTAGTATACGCGGATGTGTTTGCCTCTGGTCTGGATATTGCTATAGCATCGAGCCTATCGATCCACTGTAGCTCTTTTAGCAACTGCTCTACTGTGGACGCCTTCCCGATCGTCATCCTTGATCGTTTAACATACTGACGAATATCACTAGTAATATACGTTATTGTGTTCTCTTCATTGAATCTACCTTTTCTTTCGAAGGCCAGCATCTCATAAACGTACTCCTCCACAGTCTCTCCGAACTTCTACTTCCGTGACGAGAGCAAGTTGTGAAAGTGTATTGGATTTTTCTTGGATGGGAATCCTTTACCATTTCTGCTTTATAAGATGCCCAGTCTAGCATGGCATAATTTCGTGGCACGTTTTACTGCCTTACTAAGATCGGAAACGTTCGGCGGTATTTCGATCTTGACTTGATTGGACACTTCTGATCTTCACCACACTCGACACTCTGGTGATCTAGAGCTTCTTCGAACGTGAGCTTGCTTTCACTAGCACTTAAAACCCACTCTAATGTGAAATCTCCAAAATGGCAACGCGACGAACCAGTTTCGGCCCTTGACGGTGGGTATGAACTATGGACGCAAATCTCACGCAGTCACTGAACTCGAGACAAATGGAGCTTTCTTTTTTCTTTTTTTATTCTAGGGGCACAATAACCATTTCAACATAAATCCAACAGCACTGACTTCATCCAAGTTTTTGTGACAATTTGACCACGCAGTTCTCAGATGATTATTGGCTACCTCGTATTTTCACCCATTGTAGAAGTTTTTCAAGATTTCACTAGTGCACTATACACCAATAGCTGTAGCTAAATGTCGCTGTCTATCATCGGCGATTGACCATGTAGCATTTCAACTTGTTTACACCGGTCTCGATTCCTTGCCACAAGCTCAGATTTCACATATCTTCACCGCGAAATTACCATCACCAATTTCGGATACAAGAACACATCAATTCGCACGGGATGCTCTTACGAGGCTAACTATCATTTATTGCAATACAAAAGTTTTTGTGTAATGAGTGTATATGTAAGTGTTATAATTATTTGGCTGCAGGTTCTTTCCATTATTTGAACATATTCCTTAAAAAAATTTCCTCATTGGTAATATCTTTGAATTACCTCCAAAGAAGTATTTTTGCCCTAGAACGTTAAATACAGGGTGCGGCAGAAAATAATGCGAAAATGTTCAAACTTAAGTATAGGGTTTATTCGTGTAGCTAGTGACTAATTTCTGTCGAAAGTGTATTTGTTTATGTTTACTTTCAAGTGCTGCATCCAAACATTCTATTTGTTTTATTGCAAATTCGCCAAAATGTTCGCGAAAGAACTGATCACCAGTTTGTTGCTCGCCCAGAAGAAGCCGAAAGAGATTGCCTAGGTGGTAGGGTGCCATTTGGCAACAGTTTACCGCATAAAAAAAGTCCCTGCAGGATGGTCCTAAGCAGCGGAAGCCGGGAAGCGTAAGACCGCTCTTTGCACGCACGCCGAACGTGATCAAATCGGTCCGTGCAAAAATTGCTCGCAACCCGGTGCGTTCCATAAGAAAACGTTCCATAAGAAAATCTAAAACTTGCGGAGAATCATCAAGGAAGACCTGCATGCATCTTCCAGAGCCAGAATGAAACGCCACTTGATTACGGACCGGGTCAAGGAACTACGAGTGACTCGTTCCAAGAGATTGCATTCCTTGTTGAAGAAGGAAAAAAAATGATAATCCTGTTCTCCAATGAAAAGCTTTTCATCGAGGCTGTTGCCGCACGGACCGGTTCATTTCACCGCAGAAAATGGAGAACGTTCTGGAAAAAATGAAATTCAAATTTCAAACCAAACATCCGGCTGGTGTCATGATGTTTAGCTTGGTGACGTCCAATGGTTTGAAAATGCCGCCTGTTTTCATTGATGCTGGAGTTAAAATCAATACCGAAGTGTATATCGGTATTTTAAAGGACCAAGTGCTTCTCAGGGTGAAGGCCAACTTCTCCGAGGACCAAAACGTTGTCCTACAGCAGGATGGAGCGCCGTGTCACACGTCCAATCGAACCCAACAATGGTTGAACGATAACATGAAGTTTTGGCCGAAGGATTTGTGGCCCCCTAGCAGTCCAGATCTTAATCCGTGGATTATTCGATTTGGACATATGTTGAAGCACGAGCCTGCAAAACATCACACCCTAGTGTGAAAACCCTGATGTCAACCATAACACGCACATGGCAGTCAATGTCGGAGGACTACGTCCGAAAGGCATGCTCTGGCTTTCGGCGTCGGCTCGAGGATGTTATTAATAAAAATGGAGGACACATGGAATAAATTTGTTTAAAAGGACCTTATAAAGATAACTGCACTTGAAAATGTTGACATTATTGCTTGAATTAATTGAAAATGGGATTTGAAACATATAGAACAAATTTTCGCATTATTTTCTGCCGCACCCTGTAAGACTATTCTTCTCCTTTCTTATTGTTTCAAAATAATTGTTTGCAACATTAGCTCATAACCTTACTGTTCTAACACATCGGTCAATAAGTCCCAGGCCTCACTATCAGATGGCGCCACAAATAAAATATCCATATGATTTTTCGAAAGTACCAACCTTTAAAAGATTATTGTCAAAATTTCATGAATTTCATGTTTATTATTTATCGAGTAACAGTGGTTTAAGTGATGCTACTTTTGTGATTCTTAAAAACGATGGATTCAAAGCAATTTTGTGTGTTGATACAGTATTGGACAAAACATTTGCAACTGGTAGTGAATACTGATAATACGCATTAACATATGTATGTACTCTGAATTAAAAACGGCTTAAGTCACTATGTTGAAGGAGGTGCGCAACTAAGTTCCCGCTGTTTAGCAATAGATGGCGCCAGTAGTAAGTGCTGGTAAAATGTTGTACATCTCAAGCGTCATAAACCAAGCTCAGACATATGGTAAACAAACCGGTTTGCCAAATCAGTGATTTTGGTTTAATGTTATATATTTTCGTTGTTTGAAGATGTCTGATTTCGTGCCAAATAATCGTCATTTGCGGGAAGTGTTGATTTTCTTCTGTCATTCGAAGAAAACGGCGGCTGAAGCACATCGAGAGCTCCAAAAAGTTTACGGTGATGCTGCTCTGAGTGAAACAACGTGTCGTGATTGGTTTCGTCGCTTCAAAAACGGTGATTTAAGTGTTGATGATCGTCCGCGTGAAGGAAGGCCAAAAAACTTCGAAGACTCTGAATTGGAGGCATTGCTCGATGAGGATCCGTGTCAAACGCAAGAAGAGCTTGGTTCAGGATTAGGAGTTTCCCGCCAAGCCGTTTCTAAGCGATTGCATGCGTTGGGAATGATTCAAAAGCAAGGAACTTGGGTTCCTTACGATTTGAAGCCAAGAGATGTTGAGCGTCGTTTTTTCGTCTGTGAACAACTGCTCCAGCGGCAAAAAAGGAAGAGTTTTCTACATCGCATTGTGACGGGTGACGAAAAATGGATTCATTACAGTAACCCAAAACGGAAACTTTCATGGGGACTGCCCAGGCATGCTTCAACATCGTCGCCTAGGCCGAATATTCACGCTGCGAAGGTTATGCTGTGTATTTGGTGGGACCAAGTTGGTGTTATTTATTATGAGCTGTTGAAACCAAACGAAACCATTACCGGGGAACGGTATCGAACTCAATTGATGCGATTGAGCCGAGAACTGCACGAAAAACGGCCACAATACGACCACAGACACGAAAAAGTGATTCTTCAGCATGACAACGCTCGACCTCACGTTGCGAAACCCGTGAAAACCTACTTGGAAACGCTCAAATGGGAAGTCCTACCCCATCCGCAATATTCTCCTGATATTGCACCGTCCGATTTGTACTTGTTCCGTTCGATGGCACATGGTCTCACTGGTCAGCAATTCCACTCATATGATGACATCTTAAAATGGCTTGATTCTTGGATAGCATCAAAAGTCGAACAGTTCTATCGAAATGGTATTCACGTTCTACCAGAAAGATGGGAATAAGTCGTAGCTAGTGATGGGCAATACTTTGAATAATTCGTTTGTAACCTTTGTTTTCAAAATAAAGTTCCTTTTTCACCAAAAAACAGCGAGAACTTAGTTGCGCACCTAATACTATAGCGAAGGGGTAATATATTGAACATTTACGCCTCCAGAAGGTAAATATTGCTTTATTTTACATAAAATAATGTTGCTTCTTATATTTTGGAATATTTTTTACGTCCAGATTCAAAATGGCCCGTGACAGTCTTGGATTGGAACTGCGAAAGATAATAATCAATGATTACACGTGTGGAATATCACAAAAAGAGAACTGTACCAAATATGGAGTGAAAAAATTTAAAATCTCAAGACATTGTTTGAAGTTTCGTTCCACCGGAAAGATTTCTGTGCAGCACAAAGGCGGAAGACTACGCTGTACTACGTCTAGAGACGATTCTATGATCGTCCGGTGCATCTAGTAAGATCCTTTCAAATCATCTTTCAAAGTGAAAGAAGAGTTGCAGCTGTCTGCGTCAGACCGCACAGTCAGAAGACGTGCCTTTGATGCCGGATTGTTTTGCAAACGCCCTTCGAAGAAACCGCTGATATCGTTGAAAAACAAGAAGAAA
The DNA here is from genome assembly GCA_024533555.2 of Aedes koreicus. Classification (NCBI taxonomy): domain Eukaryota; kingdom Metazoa; phylum Arthropoda; class Insecta; order Diptera; family Culicidae; genus Aedes; species Aedes koreicus. The sequence continues at coordinate 44,243 of JAHHFK020003326.1, forward strand.
AGACTCCAGTTTGCTGAATCTCATATTGGTTGGAGTGTGCACAAATGGTCGACTGTTCTGTTCAGCGATGAATCGAAGTTCAACATTATCGGAAGTGATGGAATTTGCCATGCACGTCGACCCGTCGGATCCACGATATTATCAAAAGACCGTGAAACATGGTGGAGGCAATGTGATGGTCTGGGGATGTTTTTCTGCCAACGATCTTGGTCCGATCCATCAGATTAATGGAATTATGGTTTGCTTTATGTACAATAACATCTTTAAAGATGTTATGCTACCTCATGCGGAATGGAATATCCCATTAAGATGGGTGTTTCAATAGGACAAAGACCTTAAACACACCGCCAAAGTGGACAAAAAATGGTTCAGCGATAATAACATCACGGTTATGGAATGGCCATCACAGTCCTCTGATCTAAACCCTATCGAGAACCTTTGAGAGATCGTGGATTGAAGAATTAATTACATGGGGGTTAAGAATAGAGACCAATTGTTCGAGCAAATTCAAAAGGCGTGGGTAGCAATCCCACAGAACTTTATTGACAACCTGATTGACTCCATGCCTCGACGATGCAAGGCTGTTATTGAAAATAAGGGATTTGCTACTAAATATTGACAGCAGAATTCAATCTGACGATTGGATGCGAAGTTGCAATTGTTTTGTCCAAAAGAAAAACCGTTTTTTTTTTCTGTTTTTCAATATTGTTATGAGTCTCTTTTCAGTGAATTATGATTATTTTTTGTTGAAAACGAACCATCAAACGATGGTTTGTCAATTTCAAACGTGGTCGTACGGACACCGATGATGCCGAACGCCTTGTTCGGCCAAATGAGGCAGTTAATCTGGAAAACATTGAAAAAAACCCTGAAAATTATCATGGGCAATCGCAAAGTCAAGTTGCAAGAGATAGCTAACACTCTGAAGGAATCAAAAGGTAGTATTTACACCATCATACACGAACATTTGGGTATGAAAAAGCTGTTTTCCAAATGGGTGCCGCGTTTGCTCACACCAGAGCAAAAACAACAAAGAGTCGATGATTCAAAGAGGTGTTTGGAGATGTTCACGCGAAATAAGAAGGAGTTTTTGCGTCGATACATCACAATGGATGAAACATGGATTCACCACGTCACTCCGGAATCAGATCGGCAGTCTGCTGAGTGGCGTGCAGATGGAGAAAGCCGTCCAAAGCATCCAAAGACTCAAACATCGGCTGGGAAGGTGATGGCTTCTGTATTTTGGATGCGCATGAAATTTTATGCATTGACTACTTGGAACATGGAAAAACAATAAACAGCGACTATTATATCGGTTTGTTGGATCGCTTGAAGGCCAAAATCGCCCAAAAAAGGCATCATTTGAAGAAGAAGAAGGTGCTCTTTCACCAAGACAATGCACCGTGTCACAAATCAATAAAAACAGCCGCAGGTTTCGAATTACTACCGCACCCACCGTATTCTCCAGATCTGGCCCCCAGCGACTACTGGCTCTTCGCAGAACTCAAAAAGATGCTCCGTGGAAAGAGATTTGGCTCAGATGAGGAAGTGATTGCTGAAACTGAAGCATATTTTGAAGGTCTCGATAAATCGTTCTACACCGGTGGTATCAAAAAGCTAGAGAAAGGTTGGAATGATTGTATCACTCTAAAAAGAGATTGTATTGATGAATAAAAATGAGTTGTGGCAAAAAAATGTTGTTTTCCCACTTCGGCCCGGGACTTATTGACCGATGTGTTATATGCATTTACAAAGTTATTAATTGAGAGTTTTCGATGCCATGTACCATTTTTGTATTAATATGATTGTGTGGTACAAGTTGGTACAAGTACAATTATAATGTATGCCTAGGGAGTCAAGAAATTTTCCTCGTCTAAAATACCTAGATCAGACCAAGAATTGAAGCCACCTTTTTCCAGGACGGTATTGCTTTGTTGCTGTCCTTTACTGAACTGAGCTAAGGGAGGACCCAAACAATTAATACGAGGTTATGTATGATTGTTTTTTTTATTCATTTAAGACGGACAGCACATATTATGTGTTTCTTCATGTTCAAATACTTAGCAAATAATCAAAACAAACAAATTGTATTGTTAACAAAATAATTGGTCAGCTCATGTATATCCCCTATCCTCCCCCCACTATTACCCCTTTATTTTGGTGTTTTACCCCTATAAACTTCAACCCACTTTGTAAATCGGTAAATGTTAACAGATTTTGCACAAATCTAAGCCAGAGGCTCAAACAAGCATGGGGAAACAGTGGTTTTGCGATGCGTAAGTCATTTTTATCACCCTACTGTTGAGTCTTATTGTTCGACTGATTCCTAAAGCTATAAACTATTGTTGTTACTAATCTTATGTCTTCTGTTAAGTGATTTTGAATGGAATTGTCATTCTGTAACTAAATTGTCTCAGCATTATTTAACTACAGTGTTCAGTTCTTCGTAGGATACATTGGGATATTTTCTTCATTATCATCCTAAATTTGCCTTCAGAATTTTTTTTTTGCAACATTCTCGAACAATTTACAGCTCACTTGTATCTGAATATGAATTCCACTAACCATAACAGCGCAAAACAGTAATTAAAATGTACTTTATTGATATTTATCCTTAGTATCAAGTAAACAAACGTCAACACCCTTTTGAAAACTTGGCATCATGTTCAGAGCGCTTCAAATCAACATAAAGTTTCTCTTTTAACTGGTACCTGGTGGGTGTTTCAATGCAGCTACACCATTATCAGAATCAAAATAAAAAGTAATGGTTTCAATTTATCGCCCCCTCAACTTGGGTGGTCTATCGATGATTGGGAATTGCAACCGATGGACGTTTAAGCCCTAGCTTCGCATTTTTCGATAAGTTAAAAAGGAAATCTCCATATGCGATGTGCGTAAGCATTCTCGTTTGCTCAGTCTTACTTCGATGGCCACACATGAACCAAAAGCTAGCATGATTGGACAACGCCAGGTTCGAGCTGTGCGGTTATGAAAAATAAAACTTTTAATTCCCCATAAAACCGGTGGGGAGTAATAAAGTGTCAATTCTAAAACGGGTATTTAATTTCCATACAGGATTTTGGTGTCGTTTCATTAACTGACCGTCGTCGCTCCAATAGGCTTGGTTCTCATGTCAGCATGCCTATGCGAATGAAAAGAGAATTGGTATGTTATACAGAGTAGTTCATTGTGACTTTTGTCCTCTCGGAACCCCCTGAAATGGGAAATTGTATGCATAGTTGATGAAGCTAAAAATAGGCCAATGTCAATGGTGGCAATCTCTAGTGACTTCCATTGTAAATCAGCTTAAGAATTTTTTTTTGTTTACACCAAAAATGTTGTTTGCTTGGTTCTTGCCAGTTCGTTAGGTTGAGTAAGGTTTGTTGAGTACATTGCACACTTAAGGGTGTATTCGATAAAAGTGGCACACCGAAAATCTTCTGTAACTTTCGAACCATATGAGTAAAATGAGCACTTTTGAACCGTTTGAGCAAATCTTATTCATAGTGTATTGTTTACGTCTGTCAAGTTATGTAATGTTTTGTAAATCATAAGTTATTAGTACTTTTTCATTCTCTGAAAATTTCAAGAAAATACGATAAAATCAGTTTAATTTTGGTGACTAAACATGTGTGTGCCAATTTGATCGAATACGCTCTTTAGATTAATGCAAATTTAAAAGTATTCGCTCAACAATTTCAAATCGCGGCCTTATCTGTGTCTTTAAATTCAAATTTCTATGCACGGAAAGAAATCCGTGCCCAGATCCGCACAAGCACAAGCAAAAATTCACCGTGACTGAATCACGTAATCATGAACTAAATAACGTTTGAAGGGAATAATCCTGAAAACGTGAACTAGTTCACGGTCCGTTTTCATTTTCGGGAACGCATTTTTTTCTGTGTGGGATTTACAATTTCCTTTTCCGAAAACAACCTAGTACACAAATTTTTATGAGTAGAAAAGTTTACTGTTTCGTTTCCACTCTATTCATGAAATTCAACCTCTCAAAAATTTAAGGAGACCTTATCGGTGCCTGCTTCGATCCATCACACTAAAAAATATTACAGAGGTTACTTGCTTTTTCATCGATCCATCACACTAAAAAATATTACAGAGGTTACGTGCTTTTTGAATGGAGATACCAAAAAAAGAAAATCTTTGAAGAATCAACACGTGCCATACACGATCAGTTTGTCAAATCTAATTGATGTGAAGTGATGTGATATGATAGGAAGCCACCATCCTTGTCATGGCGTACAGTTCCTTCGAATGCCAAGATCAAACTTTACATTCCTGTAATCCTCACTATTCCATTGTATGAAGGGCCAAAAAACGGTGGTGTGGACCCGTAAGCAGAAGCACTTACAGAGAATCTCTTTCCAACGAAACGCTCTTATTACAGGAGATGAATAGTAGCTATACAAATTAGGATTTCCGTCTGGTAGTTTGTTAAAAATAGGTTTAGCAAACTCACTGTAGACTGTCGGAAGATAATTAGACCTTTGCTGATCTCGATCTGATGATTTCCATCAAGGAAGGCATAATTGTCATCCATGACTTGGGCCAGATAACCACGAATCTCTCATCCAGCCTACGCTTCGTCTGGCACCCGGTATTCCCCTCTTACCATTTGTTATTGAATGTGTGTATGTATTTTACGTAAATAATATATGTATTTACAAAATATATCTGACATCTACTGGATTTTTACTGCAAAATTGGATATGCATTAATATCGCAATAGTACTGGAAAAGCTCAAAATCAAAGTAATCAGTCCAATCAACAAAGATGAAATTTAAAAGAAAATATATGTTATTTTTTAATTATTTTTTTTTAAATCAACAGACTATTCTATGTGTCTAAGAAAGCAGTTTGAGTGATCAAAGAGCCCGGTTTGATGATTCTTGTAATAAATGAATTATCTTATCATAATACCACTAAACACAAATATTTAAGTACAATCCTTTACTGCCAATAATACTTGATATTTAAATACAATCCTTTACTGGCTATAACCACATGCCATTCTTTTATGAAACAGTAGTTGAAGGTCCCAAAAAAATATTTTAAGACTGTTTCACTGTTAAGCTGAAATGCAAAAAACAAATTGAGCATAACAAGCATTAAATTTTCATGCTGCTCCATGATCTTAAATGCAAATTAATTTGAAAGGATGATCCCAAAGCGTGCTGAAATTATTAATTAAATAAGAATGGAATGTATACCCTGCTTTTACACAATCTTCAGTCGTTGTCACTCACTTCGCTATTGTCAAATTTACAACATTGCCCAGGCTACGCCAACCAGCGTCTCCATGCTGAAATGCTGAAAAACCAATTTAGCCTTTATTGTATGTCATGTTGCTTCATGCTAAACTGTGTAGATAAATACTGTGGAAAAACTTATTTATGTGATATAACCACAATGAAACTGACTCTTAGCTTCGGATCTTGACAAAGAATCCCTACTGAGCCCTTGCGGCACATCAAGTCAGCCAGCGCAAGGGAATTTCTTTATTTTACGTCGGCCTATTTCCTCACATGGTGACAATCACAGACGCTAGGAAGACGACTCCACCACCTGGACCCTACCTAACGACTCATGAAGCGCAAGGGCATTTAATAACATTTAATTATTCAATAACTATCACAAAGGTAAACTGATCTTTATATTCAAGCTTCTCTGAATCAATGAAATTTGGTCAAATGACAATAAAATCTGGACAAAAAAGTATTCATTTGACAAATTGACTGATCAAGTGATCATTATAACCCTTATCCTGATAAATAAGTCCTGTCTGTATGAAAAAATAATAAATTAGACAACCATGCATAGATCATTCAATACCCATAAAAATGTGAAATATTGTGGGATGCGCGTACGTGTTACAAGATGTTTAAACTTATCGCTTGAAGTTATTAATTACAACAATAATATTCATAGAAAAATGTTATAAAACTGATAAACTAGTCCAGCTCTACCCTTTTTCTGATTGCAACAGAATAATCGAGATGATTAAATAGCATCATGATAATGCATTGGGTATGTTGTACTCTTGGGACCCCACTGGCACTCTTTTAGCACGTTTACCTTATATACGCCTCTTTGCTCCTTATCGAGGCTGCTCAATCAATCACGTAAACCAATAATATCACAATAAGGACAAAGAACCTTTCCCTACATATTTATGTAATTTGTTTATCAATTGCGAAAAATCATCTGCAAACATGCAGCGTTGTGGCCAACCCTACTACTTAGAATGATTGTATCGCTCATAAAATTGATCCTATGTTGTTTTCATAATCGCTTTAATCGATTTTAGTTGGTTTTCTTTTTCTTTTTCATTCATCTGAAAACCATTTTTTGTAACAGAACATTTTCGAAGTAGATATATGGTTAACAATATGTATTTAGCATTACATACATGCCGATGAAATATTAACAACCCCTGATAACTGTTAATATTGCTTAAACCCACAATTTATACATGGCTACTGTTGGTACTGATCTGCCACATACCAGCGCGAGAACTGTCGGTTCATTCATGCATAAATAGTTTTAGTTCTGATCTCTTTTTTGTCGATTGGCATCCTCAGTTAGGTTTATAGGGTATTCTCTGACAGACATAGCGTGTCCGATTTTAAAATATCCAAACTCTTCTTGTTACAACAGTCAAGCCGCAAACGATGACGCACCACCACCGAGGCTTACCCTTTAACGTGTGGGCACTTTGACGATCCGACAATCTCGGAAGGCAAAGAATTGCTTACTCAGAAGTTCTCTCCGCCTCTTCGTACCGGGCAGCGAAAATTGATGATAGTGTAGACAAGTTTGATTACATAGCTGGGTATGGACTGCCGAAGATGTAGCTACCGTGCTCGTGCAGCTGATGCTGTTGATGTGAAGTAACTGAAAGGATGAGAATAGTTTCATTGTCTGGCGAACATCATAGTGCAGACCATTCGATGTGTACGTGCCCAGCTGATGTTAATGTTTTTAGAGTCTAACGAAGCAATTGTATATTGGTATAAATATCATAAGGTTACAAACCGTTTTCTCTTATCCCTGTGTCCTTTTAGTAGAGGAATCGCAATTGTATATCTTTTATTATCATATGACTCGAGCGCTCTGAAACTCGTATGTAGGATAAAGAACTACATTGACTTATTCGCCAAAATTTGCCCCATTGTGTCAATAAAGCCAAATCTATTTGTGATCTCAGTTTAACACGATACTTAAATTCCAGACCACAATATGAAATCTTCAAGTTTGGAATCCATGCAGGTTTTCTCTCTTTAATTTCAAATACAGAAGAATGTGTTGTCAATTTTCCATTACTTTGCTAGGTGCCTTCCCCGGCTGTTCCAATGTGTTTTCCGTCATTTGAAATTAATAGACGTAGTTTGGAAATAAGAAGTGGTGTTGAACTCTAGACACATTCCAAAACGAAATTTCATTTTTCAGTTAATTTTCAAGTTTGTAAGGTTATTTTTAATGTAATCTGTAGAAGTAACACTCATGTTTTGAAATCTGTTGAAGAAAGCGCAACAATGTTTGAGTTTGAGATAAACCAACCCTCAATCGTGTTTCGTAGCAAAACATTGGAACGCAGATGCTATTCTAATGGGGCGTTGGATTAGCATACCGTAAGTAACACCAAAAATATCTTTTTTATCAGTAATGTACAAATGTTGCTATACAAAAGTATTAGGCATGAATTAAAAATCATCTTTTGTCACATAAAAGTTGAGAGCATGTTATCGCAAAACATTTGCGTTTCATACGTTACTCATATATTTTTATAGTATTCATGACTTAATATTTTACTCAAATAAGTCCAAAACAGCGCAATAAATCGATGTTTTTAAAACATCTTTTAGGTAACATTCAGGTGACAAATTTAAGCCAGTTAATGCTTGAATCTAGTCTGTTGTATGAAAGATTTCTAACAACTTCGTTGTTTATGCTTCCTTTGGCTTGAAATTAAACGATGCGAAATTTTACGCATTTGTTAAAATTCATATTTTTTTCTGTGTAAGAAATTCTAAAGATGCACTGCATAATATGTTTTGACATGGTTATCTAGGCAGTTTATAGCATCACAATAACAAATAGGTTATAATCAAATTATAAAAAAATAAAAACAATTGCAGAAATGCCGGAAAATCATAAATGTAAACACAGATTGAATTTGAGAGTAATATTTGTTATGAGTATGAGGAATTTTGTTCATGAATTCTCGTTTAACATTTTT
>JAHHFK020003327.1:0-78382 GCA_024533555.2 Aedes koreicus
CTCATTGATTTTATCTTATTATGGTCAGTTGAAAAAGCATGTTAAAACCATTTAGCCTCCAGTTAATGCATTAAACGGCAAATTGGCATTGAAAGAAGTCACCATAAGACAAAATAGTTCTATAATAGTCATTGAGAAGATAAATAGGCTTTATGGCACAACTGTGATTTTTTTTTCCAATCGCCATATTGCAATATAAGAAATAAATGTAATGTGGAAAAATAAATGCATCAAATTTTCAATGGTATTCAAATAAACTGTAGATCGGAGACTAATTTCGGCATTCTTTTAGATAATCTCATCCAATTCCATGCACTTTTCAAGAAATTCATGATTAATTTATCGAATAGATTTATTTTAATTTGATTTATGTTGTTGTAAATTCCCTATAATTTCCGAGGCGCATTAATTTTCTGCTCTTATCGTGCCAATATTCATCATAAATATAATTGCGCACATAATTTGGAACATAATGCGCTGTAGAAAACAACATTTTGTTTTGGATATTTTGCTATCAAACAATTTCCCGCAACACTAGACCTTTTTTTTACTGCTAAATGAATCAGAAGAGCAGAGAATCGAAAAAAGCAGAACAACAAAAACCAACCTCGATTTCATAGAGAAGTTTGACAGATGTGGCCATTTGGCCGCATTCAGGTTTTAATGGCAGCCAATAGGATTTATGAAGGTTCTCAATTGGCCATAACATCTTTCACTAGACGATTTTCAAAATCTTTATGTTCTTATAAAGGTTTTATTAACTTGTTTTCACAACCGTCTATAAGTGGAGTGGGCCACTTTGTACAAATTTCGGCTTTAAAGAAGCATAGAGGAGGTGTTGGCAGACAAAACAATTTTGAATGTAGTTTTTATCAACAAAGCCGGGAGGCGGCTATACGAGGCTGGAATAAAAACTAAAATTGTTTCTTCTACATGTATGTATGTATGTATGGTAGCCACCATCCCTTCATGCCCTTGGCTTGGATGCAGCTCCACTTAATAGCAAGATCAAATTGAGCCACCGATCTGAATTCACAATATCGCTGTATGAAGGGCCAAAAACGGAGGGGTGGACCCGTAACCAGAGACACTCACGGGAAATTAAGAATCTCCTTCCAACGATACGATCCAACAATTCGAATAACCGAATTCGCAATACTTATTAAGCTTTCTACAGGATGGCTTGTTAAGAAGGGCGCGTCACTCTCACTGAAACTGTTGGAGTAGAATTCGCAGGATCGCAATCGAATCGGTAGGATAAAGAAAATGATAATGCTCGTTCCCTCCTAGACTCAGGCAGTCAATCAAACCATCGTCCAATTTCAGCTTGAATGATACCCTGATGCTCCTTCCCAACCCAGTATTTATTATATATAATGTACATAATATGTCATAATATTCAATAAATGTGGTATGTAATAGAGCAATGAAATATACTATAATATTTAATTAAAATATGCCATGGTTGGAATTCGTCATCCTGTAATTTAAATATGGTTATAAATAAAATAATATGATGAAATAGTTAAAATTGTATTAATAGGCATAAGGATAATCATATGCAGCTTGGTGCATCTTTACAGCTCAATCAGTGGCAGATGAATATAACTCTGGAATGTGAAGGTCTTATTGCAACTAAATAAAATATAAACCATTTAATTATACATGAATCAAAAAATATGTATTTATTCATGACATATAGATATACATAATCAGCAGAATTGAAGAGCATTTATTAATTTTAACAAAATTTAATGATTTAAATTCATAGAAAAACACCTTTAGATACAATGAAATAAAATATCTGTACTATCTGGAATCTATTTCCTTGTAACCTTAAAGCAAATGAAATTTAATTATTATTATTAATCTTTTATTAAATATTTTTAACACGATTATACTAATATATATAATGATGATATGGTGAAAATAATACGATGTTGTAATAGTATACACATAAAAATTAAATGCAACTATATTTCTTTGAAAACGTACTTTTGGTACTAATTCGCCAGCATTTTCACCAGACAGCCTCAGGAACTGCCCATTATTCGGCCTAGATCTGCCGCTCTTCAAAATAACTTTGTATGATGTCACGTCTGCCTTGAATTAGCTAGACGTTTCCAAAGGACCTGGGACCGACCACCTTCCGCCGTTGTTCCTTAAAGAATGTGCTGAGTCTCTGCAAAGGCCTTTGACAATCATTTTTCAAGCAGCTCGCTTCGCCACTGTACCTTCCCGAAACTGTGGAAGACTGCTTCGGTCAGCCAAATATTCAGAGCAGGATGCAGTCGTACGGTTGAGAATTATCGTGGCGTTTTCCATTTTGTGCTGCCTGGCTAAAGTGTTCGAAGGAGTTCATGATGTCCTGTACGCTGCTGCTCAACCATTTTTATCTGTGTTTCAACACGGATTTATTAAGAAGCATTCAACAACAACAAACCTCATGACGTTCACCAATTTTGTATCAGCGGAAATTCGGAGAACAACCGTCAAATAGATGCAAGGAACTGACGACTAAGCCAAAGCCGGTGCTATTGAGTGCCTGGCGATCTTGCTGTTGCGAAGCTTAAGGGTGATACGGTCAAAATTTGGTCAAGGGAAAACGCGTGTAAATCGGTGAAATCGTTTATTTGAAAAATCAAATTAAATTTCTTTTTCAAGTTTGCCTCCAATTAGTATAAAATTCGGGAAAAATATTCAGTTAGGCTTCCGCTTTTCCAAATTCGAATTGCCGGGCCTTACGCTTGATCCCTACCATCAGATTTTGTACAGCCACCTTGTCCACCTTCTTCGCCGCAGAAAGACAGTTTGCCTTGAACTGCTGCTCGTCCTTAGCAGTTTTTTTGGTGTACAAAAGGTTCCCCTTGACAATAGCCCCAGTATTCCCTCGGAATTGGGCGGAGCTCTGGCGTGTTGGGAGGGTTCTTGTCCTTGGGAAAAACCTGCACGTTGTTGGCCGCGTACCACTCCATGGCCTTTTTACCGTAATGGCAAGATGCCAAATCCGGCCAAAACAGTACGGAGCAACCGTGTTTCTTCGGGAAAGGCGGCAGACGTTTATTCAAACACTCTTTCACGTAAATTTCTTGGTTGACAGTCCCGGAAGCTATGAAAATGCGGCTTTTCAAGCCACAGGTACAGATGGCTTGCCAAACCAGATATTTTCTTTGCGAACAAAGACAGTTTCGTGTGCTTGAAAATATCTGCTACCTTTCCCCTTCCTTTTGCCGTATAAAACTCCTGTCCCGGAAGCTGCTTGTGATCGGCTTTGACGTAGGTTTCGTCGTCCATTACCACGCAGTCGAGCTTCGTCAGCATCGTCGTGTACAGCCTCCGGGATCGCCCCCTTTTGGCCGTCGTATTTTTTGTTATCATCAAGATTTGGAGTCACTACCTTCTTGTAAGTCGATAGTCCGGCTCGTTTTTTGGCTCGATGCACGGTTGTAGACGATACACCCAGCTTGTTTGCGGCATCTCGAATGAGTTGGGAAAGAGTTTCGCTTGAAACTTCTCGGCAACTCTCTTTGTCGTCTCAGCGGCTTCCGGTTTTAGATTTCCCCCCGATCCAGACTTCCTGTGGCTGAAAGCTCTGTAAACGTTCCCCAAACACTTTAATTACATTTGTAACGGTTGATTTGGCAACTTTTAGCGATTTTACCAACTTTGCGTGCGAGTAGCTCAGTTTTTCGCGATGCTCGAGCAAATTTTTGATACGCTGCTCTTCTTGCTTGGACGACATTTTTGACAACTGAAGAGTGAATTCCAAAATCAAAATAGAGAGCGGCATTTCCCACACACACACCTTCAAAAATGAGGGGTGTTCAGGTTTTTTAAATGCAAAATTGAAAGAAATACGTCAAGTTGATATTGACCAAATTTTGACCGTATCGCCCTTTGAATACTTGGGATTTCCAGATTGTATTACGAGTCATTTGCGCTCTTATCTGTCTGACCGTAATGCGTTTGTCAGCATCAACGGATCGCACTCTCGCGTGCCCATCACATCTGTTGTGCCACAAGGCAGCATTCTGGGCCCACTGTCTTCATATTGTTCATAAAACGATCTATGCTTTCGGCGAAATCAGGAAAAGTGCTCCTACGCTGACGATCTTAAATTTTATCGCATTGTAACTTCTCACCTCGACTGCTTCGCGCTTCAGGCCGATATAGATGAACTACAACGATGGTGCCTTGAGAATGGGATGGAATTGAACATCAACAAGTGTAAGTCCATTGCATTCTCGTCGTCGGCGTGAGTCTCGAATTGAATTCGAATATTCGGTTGGACCAGTATACTTGGAACGCGTTGAATCCATCCGTGACCTTGGAGTAAACATCGACAGTAAACTACGGTTCAATGAGCATGTCTACATAACTACCGCTAAAGCGTTCGCAGCCCTAGGATTCGTATGACGCTGTACCACGAGCTTCAACGATATTTTCGCACTAAAGTCGCTATACTGCCGATTGGTTCAAAGCATCCTGGAATATGCTATTTGTGTGTGGATGCCGTCTCATGCAACGCAAATCAAACGGATGGAGCGTGTGCAGCACCGATCTGTACGTTTCGCTCTTCGTCAGCTGCCTTGGTCGAACCCAGCGGACCTGCCCGATTCACATGCCGCTGTAAACTCATCGCTCTGGAAAAGCTTGATTCCAGGCGGATGAACTTGCAAAGGCTCTTCGTGTTTGACCTGATAAAAGGAAATCTCGACTGTTCCTCGTTGTTGTTCAATGTATCGTTTTATGCACCTTCTCGACAATTGCGTGAGCGTGAATTATTGTTTATCCAGACGCCATAGAACCACATATGGATTTAACAATCCATTGGACAGATGCTTCCGTTCGTTCAATAGTGCTAGAGTTGTGTTTGATTTTAATGTGTCTAAGGCTGCTTTTAAGAGTAGGATTAAAGTTTTAGAATAAGTTACAGTCTGTGGAATTGTTTTTTAAACATTCGAGGCGGTGAAGTAAATAAATAAATAAAAAAAAAACAATGAATTATCGGCTCCGTAGAGCTAACGCAATTGAGCCTTGCCAAATAAATGAACTAGATAAAAAAAATTGAATACACTCATTAAAGTGTTTTTAAAAAGCGAAATAAACGGGTTGCAACCTAGAGCGGTTAATCATGATCATGTTCATATTCATCTGAAGTCAACCGTCTTTCAGTGAAGCATAGCCCGCTTCGGTTTTGAATTTGAAGAGGAGAGTATATTCAAATAATTTTGTGACCAATTTTGTACAATGCAATTTGGTTTGTTAAATTATCTCTTTTCGTTCTTTTTTACCGCCTTTCCGAAAATAGTTGCTTTTTTTAATACGCGCATTACAACGTTTTCAACAATGTACACCGTGTCCAATATATTCTCATACACTTTTTCTTGCATTGGTGTCGTGCAACTACTCAACATGCTTCACGTATGTGTTGGTGTAGTTTTGCACTATGAGGGAGTTTCGTGCTCTAGTGATAATTTTTTTTTTGAAAGGTGAGCGCCCGGGCGCTATCAGAAATTTGAAAAACCTCGGAGTAAAGCGGGACCGAACTATCGGAAGGTACCGTGACACTTGCTCGTTGGATGACCGGAAGAGATCCGGTCGTACTCGTGCGGTGCGGACTGCACGAGTTTTAAAGTGATCAGGGAACGGATTAGACGAAAATCACAGCGCTCTTTACGTAAAATGGCCGCAGATCTGAATGTTTCGAGGTCATCAATGTATCAGAACGACAGATTCCAAGCTTTCAAGAAACGTAAGGTCACGGTATCGGAACCTAAGGAGAACGGAGGAGGCGGTTCGGCGGGGGGGGGGACTTTCCATCGCAAAGAACGCTTGCAACAATCCTACAATGTCCAGAACGACAGATGTCTCTCTTCGAGAACTGTTCCAGAGAGTGATAGGAATATTCCACGGTTCCAAAGTGCTGCGTCAGTGATGGTTTGGGGAGGAATTTGCAAGCGAGGCAAATTACCACTGGTTTTCATCGAAAAAGGCGTTAAAGTGAATGCCGTATATTATAAAACGGAAGTTTTGGATCAAGTTGTCAAGCCATATGAACAAGAGGAATTTGGAGATGATCACTATGTGTTTCAGCAGGACGGAGCGCCATCGCATACTGCAAATCTCGTTCAGGGCTGGTGCCGAGAAAATTTGACCGACTTTTGAGACAAGAATGAATGTCCTCCCAGTTCACCAGAGGATTATTTCGTATGGTCATACATGCTGGCGAAGGTAAATGACCACAGGGCGTCTGATATGAACCAATTCAAAACCGTAATCAAACGAATTTGGGACGAAATGCCGATGGAAGTCTGCGTGCCGCCTGTGACGGTTTCGAAAAACGTCTGGAACTGGTCAAGAAAGTTAAAAGCGGTGTTATTCCAAAGCATATGCTGTAGTTGATCAGTATTATATTGCAATATAATGGAAAAAGTTATCAATAAAATCTGGATTATCGATTGGAAATAAATAGAGTTTTATTTTGTATGAGAATATATTGGACACGGTGTAAATAAGCAATTAACATCGGACAATCTGAATCACCATCGAAATCCGTATGATTTTCTTTGAAATCACCACTGCCTGCAATGCCGGTCTGCTTATTTCCATTCGTTACTATTGCACAGCAGCTCGCATCTAATGCTAAACCGACACCCACCCACACTCGCAGACTCGCAGCTCGGAACGGTACCTAAGCTCTATTGTTCTTATTCGGCTTACGGAGCGACTGAAAACCCTGGGAAAATGCGGCTTCTGAAATTATATGTCTCAATCGTTTATTGCAAATTTTCGTATCGTTTATTTGCTGGTAAATATCAATTAACGAGCAACAATGGTAGATTAATGAGACAGGTGGTATGAATGCAGCGCGTATGTGAGCTTATAAATGCAACGGTTTCATGTGCTGCGCTGCGTGCGACAAGTAGTAGCTTTCTCGGTTTGACAATATTGTGCATTGCAATAATGATTACGACACGGTGGGAATTTTTCCCTCTAATACAATACCGAGAGTTTGCTGAATTGCCAAGGGTCGGCGGCCTCACCGCAAAGCTTGTCGTCTAATCGCTCGATAATCGATTACAGCTTTGTGTAGAATATTACGTGACCTAGCCGTATCTTGGCTTTCATAAATAAACAGACTGCCTGCGATCGGAGCCCACTATTTGCACAATCACCTCACGTCCCCTGCAAGGTACAAGCCGCTGAGGCAAACCAATTATACACTGCTGCGACGATGATAGTAGACTGAAGATAGGTTAATAGCGCTGATCCAGGGTCGAATCTAGGTCTATAATCTTCTTCCAATCACTTCCCATTGGTCACAGGCAGATCCAGCTCCGGACGGCTATGACAAACTTGCTGATCGAATCGCATCGTTGCGCCACGCCGTCGTATTTTTGCATGCTGTCCCGACAATCACGTTCCAAGTCCCCCTTTCATCTTGACCGCCTTTTGATCCAACTTGCCTCGCCCTGTACTGGAGAGGCCTCATCAACGATTCCTGATCGATCACCGATTGTGATGATCGTTTCGACAGGTAATTTTTGGCAATGGTTCTCAATGGCTCCAAATTGCTTCGGGGAATTTCGGCGGTCCCAGCGCTTATTACCAATTGGCAATGACCGGTTGATGCTATTCAGACTTTCAGTTTGTCGTTGATTTGGTTGATTTATGGTACTTTTATAGCCCTGCGCCGATCGGTTCAAGCTCTCGTATCGACGATGCAGCTGTTCTGGGGCCCGGAAAACACGTCGGTTTTTGGCGAAGCATATTCAAAGCTGCTTGAATATTCCGATCACCAAACCGTGCAAACAATTCGCAACGACTGATTCTTACGACCCAGTACACATGTTTATTAGAAAAACACCTTGCTCCGGGGGGGGAAGATGGGCCGAAAGCGATTCTGAATTGCCAATTTTGTGACAGGGTTCCTTTGATCGTCGGCTACCGAGAACAGGTGAAATATGGCGCTGTCTTTAATTAAGCGAAACGATTGCGCGGGCGTGTTTTTGTTTGTCGTCGGATTTCGTTCGAATGGTGGATGATGGCATATTTATGCTTCCGCCTGTGATTGATTGGTATTTAACTGGTTGAAGCGTGGGAATATCCAAAGATAGATTGTCGAAACCCAATCCAATCGGTTGCTTCTATCAATTGATCCAATGACGAAATGTAACAAGAGACGCGATCAAAGAACAATTCTCGGGAAAATCGACGCTAGACTGTCTGGTATGTTTGGGTTCCACCATTCATCGCATGCCGTTCCTATCGGTTGTTGATTATTCCAACCATCTCATATGTATGTTGTGTACACATCATCAAATTGCAAATTGCGACCCGCGCGCTGCCACCTCGGCCCAGTGCGCTATTCGATGCCAACTGCAACATTGTAGCTCCATCATCAGAACGACCGACTGCACTGGATGGATGACATGGTTCGGCATGGCGCTGCCTAGTTGGTCTTGGTAATGAAGTTAGAATCACGCTGAATGTTGGCTAGTGGCGTGTGTCCAAACTGGGAGGGGAAAAAAGGCATGGTGGGAAAGCGCAATTACGGTTAGCACCTTGCCACGACGATGACGACGGCGGCGTGAAGCGAACTGGATATGATTAATTGTGTGAATAGTGGACTTGATTCGCGGGAGAAGGTGCAAACTACGCATTCGAAACAAACAAAGACTTCTCATTAATCGTAAATCGCAGAAAAATCCCTCGTTTTGCAGCCAAGTCGAAACCTATAGTTGCCCTTTCTCATCATCAGCATCAACATTTCGCAACAAGCAAAATAACCAAGCGTCTTTTGCCATCATAACGATCCGTTACATTACATTGTTGCCCATCACTCGTCGTTGTGTTCATTTCTGCAATAAAATTGATTACTATGCGCCTAATTAATCCGACCAGCATACGGCGCATGTGACAATTCTCGTTTCTTGGTCGACGGATTTCGTTCTCGTTTTTTCGAGATTGACCTTTACCGTCGAAACATCAAGCTCGCGTCCCATCGTTGCCAATAGAAGTTCCCTCGCTGTCGCTATTTTCCTAGATATTTTGTTTTCAAGAAATCCGCAAACCATCCGTCACCGTCAGTGTGTCTCGTTTTGCTTCTTTGGCTTGGTCGGGAAACCTGGGCATTTAGCGAATACGACTGAACGATGGATGGGACACGCACTTGGCTTCTTGGCACACGCATGGCACGTTTCTGCTTCATCGATTACGGCGTTTGGAATGGTCGTGGCGTCGCGTCGTTGTCCCGCCAAACACGCGTCATTTTCGGCCGCAAACGTACAAATCAAAACAATGTTGAGCAGTATGTTAATGCGTCGCGATGTGACTGATTTGTTTGTGGTGGAGAGGTATTTTGGTGGCAGAGCTGCAGGTTGGAATGATTTAGATGATCGTGGACGTGCATTTCCATCATGCCTATGTTCAAAGTTCTGGGTATATTATCATTAAATTGTAGGTATTAGAAAAGTCTTCGTTTTTTCGTTGCCGCTGACTGTAGCAAAATCCGACTCTGAAAATATCTCAAATTACTTTTTATCGTACGTCCAGATCTCTAGGCCAAATGCTGTTCGACTAATGTAAATATCTGATAATTAGACCAAAGAAAGTCCTTAGAGCTTAATCTTATTGCATTTCTTAAACCTATTTCTTTAATTTGGGAGGCCTAATCGCGTTAGCCCGATATTGCATTTTATTAATTCATATATATAAAAAAAAAAAGTAATCCTAGTAAATTTGTTTAGAAAATATTTATGCAAAAATTACCCCAGTAACATTGCCAAAACCATCCAGCTTAATTCAGTTTTATTAACCGTTGTGTGTCCAACACAAAAAAAAAACACCTTTAAGAGGCCGACAGGGAACGTTTTTACCCACGGAACTAAAATGTCCATAACTATGGAAATATGCAACCGATTTGCAATATTTTTAAGGTTTTGGATTCAGAAACTTAACCGCTTTTTCAAAATTGTCTAATATGAACGATGGGCATCAGTCTTCTCCAAAAATACCAGATATCCCGAATCATGTTCCGAAAATGGTATTCTTATAAAAGGTTACAATAGATAATCAGCCGTAATGACACTAAAAATCATTCAAAGAATACACAGGAATGTTTGTGATTGCCAAATGACAATCCGGTGACTTGATTCTGGAACAGTCACCCCGGAGCAGGTTCCCATGGGGTCACGGATGGTCAGAAAATTATTTGAACTGAACCATAACAATATGGGTGTCAAACTTCTTGGAATCGTTCCAGAAGAATGTTTGTCATAGTTATTGGACCATCCGATCACTTGGCTTTGGATTGGCCAGTTCAGAGTAGGTTCCCAGAAGGCCACGGATGGTCAGAAAATTATTTGAATTGAACCCTAACAATATGAGTGTCAACATTCTTGGAATCGTTCCAGAAGAATGTTTGCCATAGTTATTCGACCATCCGGTCACTTGGCAATATTACAATATACCCATATTGTTAGGGTTCAATTCTTATAACTTTCTGGCCATCCGTGGCCTCATTGGAACCTACTCTGAACTGGCCACTCCAAAACCAAGTGACCGGATGGTCCAATAATTATGGCAAACGTTCTTCTGGACCGATTTCACGAATTTTTACACCCATATTGTTAGGGTTCAATTCAAATAATTTTCTGCTCATCCGTGGCCTCATGAGAACCTGCTCCGGGGTCACTATTCCTGAATCAAGTCACCACATTGTCATATGGCAATCACACACATTCTTGTGTGTTCATTCCACAGTTTTTGTATCATTATTGTTGGTTTTCTATCGAAACATTTATAAGTATACCATTTTCGGAATACGTTTTCGGATATCCGGTTTTTCCGGAAACAGATGATGTCTATCGGTCATATTAGACAATTTAAAGATAGCGATTGAGTTCTTGAATCCAAAACTGCCAAAATATTGCAAATCGGTTGTATATTTCCATAGTAATGGTCATTTTAGTTCCGTGGGTAAAAACGTTCCCTGTCGGCCTTTTAAAACGTAATAAAAAAATTCAGAAGCCCCCTCTCGCCCCAAACCCCCCCCCCCCCCCCCTCCTAGTTATGTAATCATTCTTTCACTCTAAAATGATAATTATTAACAAGATATAAGATGTCACAAAGTTTCAATATCCTACTAAACTTAATGATTTATCATGTTTTGAAAACGAAAAAGGCAACTTTGTTCCCTGTTGGACACATAACGGTTAAAGTTTGATGAAAGCCACTAGAAATCAATTTGGTTTTATTAGGTGCCAGTAGGTTTCATATTATAGTCAGGTTTTTGAGAACCTACAAAGCTTGTTTACGACGATCTTAAAACCTTGTTTTCTCAAATTGCCTTTTTTCCTATGAAAGGATTTATATCGACTTTATGAACTCGTACAATGCGGGTTTGAAATGGCGTTTTAGGACTCATTCATTTGATCTTCCGAGCAATCCGTTCAGTAGATGAAGACTGGCAAAGCAGAGCTGCAAGCCACCCAGCAGGTCATAGGTAGCAGATCATGAACGGCCTCCAGTTATGGAAGTTAGATGCGAATTAAATTAGCAACCCCGGACAGGCAGCGGTAGCTACATTGGATGTGAGGGGCCTTAGCAGTTGCTGAGCTCTGTGACTCTGTGACTCTGTGACCAAAATTCCCCAAATATCCGAAAGCAGCCCTGTCAAAGCGAGTCACCCCGTTATAAGGGAAAAGTCCAGGCCTTCACCAACCTGAGCGTCTGTTCTCCATGTCAGGGGTGGCTCAAAATGGCGTCTGTTCTCCATGTTAGGGGCGGTCGATCATCGTCCTCGTGCCAACGTGGGACTCTAAACAGAGCCTTACACGATGGTCCTCCGGCGAGACAGGGGGTTGGTGCAGGCCCTACAATCCAGCAGTAAAAAATAATAGTAATGGGAGCACACGATGTAAATACGAACCGGAACATTTGGCATAGACTCAGGCGACGAAAAAGGGACTAAAGAGTGGAAACTCGGAACATGGAACTGTAAGTCCCTCAATTTCTCGGGAAGCACCCGCATTCTTTCCGACTTACTGAGGGTTCACAAGTTAGACATTGTAGCGCTGCAGGAGGTTTTCTGGAAAGAATCAACGGTACATACGTATAGGGATGGTTATAAGGAGTGTATCGAAAACAAGCTATCCACAAACATTCTTTCAAGTTATGTTGAAAACCGATATTTTATTCATACAAAAAATTGATCCTTTATTGTACGAGGTTAAACTTGAACATAATGAAGACCGGATGAAATTTAAGTTATTCCTTCACGAATTTTCGAACTTTGGATCGAATGCTCTTCATCAAGTTCCGGACAAGTGTTGCATCGCATTTTTTGGACGCTTGAGCCCAAATTTTTTTGAACTCCTGCATGTTCCCAGCTGCCTTACTAGTCTTCTTGAAGACCCTCTTCACGATTGCCCAGTAACGTTCGATGGGTCGAAGCTGAGGGCAATTTGGTGGATTGATATTTTTCTCAACGAAATCTATACCCTTTTCCGCAAGCCAATTGAGAGTGGTTTTGGCATAGTGAGCCGACGCTAAATCCGGCCAAAACAGTGGAGGTGTACTATGCTTCTTATATAAAGGCAACAATCTCTTCTGGAGACACTCAGATCGATAGATTTCCGCATTTATAGTTCCGGTAGAGTAAAAAATGGTTGACTTCAAACCACAGGAACATATTGCTTGCCATACCAGTTCCTTTCGACCGAATTTCTCCACTTGAATCGACCTGTCCGCATCGCTCACATCCTCCCCAACGACGGCAGTAAAGTATTGTGGACCTGGAAGGGTTTTTGAGTCCTCCTTTACATAGGTCTCATCGTCCATCAAAACGCATGCATCCGGACGCTGCAAAAGACGCGAATACAATTTCCGGGCCCTTGTTGCTGCTCGCTTCTTCTGTTCTGCACTTTGTTTCGAGATTTTCTGCTTCTTGTAGGTCTTCAGGTGGTTTCGCCTCTTGATACGCTGGATCATTCCGACACTCGTTCCTGCTTTTTTGGCCAAATCACGTATTGACATTGATTTGTTCTTCATGATTAGAGATACCACTTTCTGCTCCAGTTTCGGGTTGGAAGAACCGGGTTTTCTGCCTCTTCCTGGTAGCTCATCCAAAGAATAGTGTTCCCCAAACTTATTAATGATGGTTTTAACACTCGCATGATGAATTCCAAACCGCTTCGCAAATTTTCGCATAGTAATACCCTTCTCACTTAGCCATGTTTCCAGAACCTCAATTTTCACTTCCTTTTCAATACGCGACATTTTGAAAACGCAGAATTTGAACCGCACAAACAAGTAAACAAAAGAAAGCTGATAGTCAAACGCACAGCATGCAGTGTTCAGAGCATAAAAAACCATCACAAATACATGCGTACAACGCAAATGTATGTGGATAGCTTATATTCGATACACTCCTTACCATCTACCAGAGCTACGGCAATACACGCGAGCTGGGTACAGCTTTTATCGTGAAGGCCGAAATGCAAAAGCGCGTGATTGGTTGGTGGCCAATCGACAACAGAATGTGCAAGTTGAGAATCAAAAGCCGTTTCTTCAATGTCAGCATAATCAACGTGCACAGCCCTCACCTAAAGTTCTGTCCTGATAGAATCCGGAATCATTTATTGTGTTGCAGCGGCACGGAATGTGACCGCTGCAATAATTCTTTTACAGCGGTTTGTTAACCTAGGCGCCCACTTTCTGTGGGATAAATTTCACGATGTTTAGTGCAGTAAGTCAAAAGTTATTCCAGATGGAAGTCGAGAGGAGAGAAAAAATTCTGCACACCCACGTTGATAATCCAACGTGGTCCGCAATAAAAGCTCAAAACTGTTGAAAATTACCAAATCAACCGTGTATGATGTGTTCAAACGTTTCAGGGAGCAAAAGAGCGTGGATCGAGTGCCTCAAGGTAAGCGTCGTAGTGGAACAAATGACCGCAAGCTGAACCAGAAGGTGCTGAGAACCGTCAGAGCAAACCCTGGACTATCAGATAATGAAATCGCACAAAAATACGCTGCAGCTCGCAGTACCGTTCGAAGAATTCGTTTGCGAGCATGATATCGTTCTTATCGAGCCAGCAAGCAACCAAACAGAACGTTGAAGCAAAGTTTCGTCACCAAAACTCGAGCTCGGAAATTGTACCAGCAGGTTTTGACGCAGTACCAAGGATGCCTGCTCATCGACGATGAAACCTACGTCAAAATGGATTTCGGACAGCTTCCTGCATAGCATAGCATAGCATTTTCCGACCATACACTTTCCTGGATTGGCTGTTGAAGAGACGATGGAAGCGCCAGAAGTGCTGCCTTGGGTGTGACAGGTTCTTCATCCATCGTTCTCTTTGCTCAGCACCTGGCTAGGTCCTTATGATCAGCAGGGATGGGAGGGAAGTGTTGATTAGATGTCTACTTAAGAAGATGTAGACGTAAATGTAAAATTTGGAAGCGTAGCCTACTCCTTTCGTCAAAATGGATTTCGGACAGCTTCCTGGCCAAAAATTCTACATGGCGACGTCACGAGGAGATGTTCCTGCGAAGTTTAAGTTTGCTTTTATGGACAAATTTGCCAAAAAAAAACTGATGATTTGGCAAGGGATATGTAGCAACAGAGCAAAGACCAAAGTGTTCGTGACGAATAAGACGATGAACTCGAAGCTGTACAAGGAAGAATGCATCAAAAACCGCGTACTACCTTACATTAAAGCCCATAAAGGTCCCGTGAAGTTATGGCCAGATTTGGCGAGTTGCCACTACAGCCGGGAAGTCATCCAGTGGTAAGGCGATGATATCGTAGATTTCATCGATAAAAACATAAATCCACCCAACTGCCCGCATTTCCGGCCCATCGAGAGATTTTGGGCAATAATGAAGCGGAAGCTTAAAAAAAGTGGAAAACCGGCTCGGGACGCGACTCAGATGGCCGAAATGTGGAACAAATGTGCCAAGGAAGTTGACTCCGGATGTGTGCAGCGTTTGATGGGAGGAATAAAGAAGAAAGTGCGAATTTTCATTAGAAACGAAGATAAATGATTTGTTTTGACATTTTTTCCTTAAAGAACAGTGAATTATCTTTGTTTTGATGTATATAAGATGCAGATGATTTTATTATTCCGGATTCTAAATGGACATAGCTTTAGGAAGTGACGATGACGACTAGGACGCTTTTTCGCTCAGCTTGAACGGGAATACAACAGCTGCCCAAACCACGACGTAAAAATCGTCTTCGGAGATCTCAATGCTCGGGTCGGCCAGGAGGAGGAATTCAGACCGGCTATAGGCAAGCGCCCACCAGCTTGCGAACGAAAACGGCATCAGACTCATCGATTTCGCCACCTCCAAGAACATGGCCATAAGTAGTACCAACCGTTTCTTGGAGGCGTTGGGTGCCACTTCCCCAGGCGACTGCCTCGTACGCTTTAACGTCCCTGCCTCCACGGTAGGTGCTGTGGGACCTTCCACGAAGACGGACGCATCCTTCTACGTGTTCTTGGAGGCCGACTCTCTGGCCTTTTCCGTTGCCACTAGCCTGGCCATTTCTCTGGCACTTTGGGCGGCAAGAAGTTTGGCTTCCAGTTCGTCCTTTTCACAGCATGTAGCCTGAACGGACCCTTGAAGCTTCAATAAGCTTTGTTTAAGGGTGTTGTTGATGTGGCTAGGAGTCGATGTAAAGTCGATAATAACAATCAGCTGTTCAGAAACCACAATCACTTTAGGAAGCGAGTCTCAATTCCTCTCTATGGCACGGATGAGTTCAAGCGCAGCCATGGCATCTCCAGCGTTTGCGGAGGCACCTGTTTCCGATGCCGTTGCACTACCGTACGTAAAGGAAGCGCCGCCGGATCCTATCTCCCTGCTAGGCGGAGATCTGGCTAGGCTACCTATGGCGAATGGATTCGCCTCCTCTTGCTGTTTAGTAGTGCGGTTCCACTCTGTTGAGTTCCCCTTCAGCCACAATTTAAATCACGCGAAGTAGTCGCTATAGTTATCCCATGATTATCTGTACAAGCGGGGGTTGACACGGTCCTTCATAGGGAAACCGTGTTCAGAGCCAGATCAGTGCAAGTCAAGTATGGGCATCTGAACCTACTTCCACTCGGCTGGCGCAGCCGGTCGGTGGTGATTGGAACCTACTGAAGGCCTGCCAGGGTTTTAGTGGGACGGAGACAGCCTATGCCGTGGAGACCTTTCCAGTGGGTGTCACCCGACAGTACTGAGGGAGACGACATAGGTGCCAGCCTGAAGTCGCGGTACCGTGTAGGTTCCGTTTTTGCGGCCGGTTTCCGTAATTGGGGTCTTGTTGACATCGACCCCAATGCGCCATACGGCGCTCCCTTCGTAGTTTGTTTAGCCGTTAAGGGGAGCTTAACCAAGGTGCACCGTGGGAAGGCGAATTGCATCCCATCTCAATGGTACACTTTTTTTTATTATTTTTTTTTATATTTTGTTTTCTTAGACGGGATGGAAAATATGCAAACAGAAACCTGAAGAAAGAACTCAGGGTGTGGGGAGGAGGGTGTCAACTCCTCGACCCACTAAAAACCCACCCATGCCACGACCGCTTACGGCTACCTCGCGCCGTATGGTCCTTCCTCCAATCAAGATAAATAAGGGCCTGGACCGGGTTCAGAACGTCTAAGAAACGAAATGGAGACATTCGCTATTCAACAAATGGTGTGTTTGACCGAATTGCATTATTGAGCTGTTCCGTACACTCTTAAAAATATTGTATTAAACATGTGACGCAATGCTTACTACCCGCAAATATTTTAAGACTTAAATTTGAAAATGACCGAGTTTGAGTTCATTTGGATGTACAGGGTGCGGCAGAAAATAATGTCCTCCGACATTGACTGCCATGTGCGTGTTATGGTTGACTTCAGGGTTTTCACACTAGGGTGTGATGTTTTGCAGGCTCGTGCTTCAACATATGCTCAAATCGAATAATCCGACGGATTAAGATTTGGACTGCTAGGGGGCCACAAATCCTTCGGCCAAAACTTCATGTTATCGTTCAACCATTGTTGAGTTCGATTGAACGTGTGACACGGCGCTTCATCCTGCTGTAGGACAACGTTTTGGTCCTCGGAGATGTTGGCCTTCACCCAGGGAAGCACTTGGTCCTTTAAAATACCGATATACACTTCGGTATTGATTTTAACTCCAGCATCAATGAAAACAGGCGGCATTTTCAAACCGTTGGACGCCACCAAGCCAAACATCATGACACAAGCCGGATGTTTGGTTTGAAATTTGAATTTCACTTTTTCCGGAACGTTCTCCATTTTCTGCGATGAAATGAATCGGTCCGTGCGGCTGTTGGCCACAGCATCGATGCTGAAAAGCTTTTCGTCGGAGAACAGGATTATCATTTTTTCCTTCTTCAACAAGGAAAGCAATCTCTAGGAACGAGTCACTCGTAGTTCCTTGACCCGGTCCGTAATCAAGTGGCGTTTAACTCTGGTTCTGGAAGATGCATGCAGGTCTTCTTTGATGATTCTCCGCATGGATTTCTCCGAAATATTGGCTTCCTTTGCAAGTTTTCTTATTGAACGCACCGGGTTGCGAGCAATTTTTGCACGGACCGATTTGATCACGTTTGGCGTGCGTTTGCTTCCCGGCTTCCGCTGCTTAGGATCATCCTGCAGGGACTTTTTTATGCGGTAAACTGTTGCCAAACGGCACCCTACCACCTTGGCAATCTCTTTCGGCTTCTTCTGGGCGAGCAACAAACTGGTGATCACTTCTTTGGCGAACATTTTGACGAATTTGCAATAGAACAAATAGAATGTTTGGATGCAGCACTTGAAAGTAAACATAAACAAATACACTTTTAACAGAAATTAGTCACTAGCTACACGAACTAACCCAATACTCAAGTTTGAATATTTTCGCATTATTTTCTGCCGCACCCTGTATTCTGAAATATATGTATTGACAGTAAATTGTTAAATTAATACAGTTGGATAAAATAGACGGAACACTTCGTTATAAGATTATCCACCATTTATTGGAAATACGTTTGAAGCATCGATATTTGAACGCTGACCAGTGCGCATTTCATAACCACGTGATGTTGAAATCATTCATTCTCCGTTGCCTATCGAGAGAACTTCAGGCATCGCCATTTTAGAAACTGACTTAAAAGGCAGTAAAATCTCTTGTTCTCTTGGGTTTTCAGAATCTTTGCAGAAGGATATTCAAATAAAATAATTATATTTACTTAACTCAGCGCCATCTTTTCTAAGATCGAACTTGTTGAACCGGCTCTACATTTGATCAGGAGACGCCTCCCGTTTGCATTTTGCGAAACTTGGGTTGAAAAGTTCAACCAAACGAAACGAATAGATGGAAATAGATGATGTTTGATAACTATTATGGTGCTCTCCGAAAGCCTTCGTCCCATCGTTCGTTAGCTGGTTGGCTATGCATCAGTGCATTTTTCACCCATTGCTTCGCTGGCAAGGAATCCCTTCGCTTGCCACCTCAAATCCTCTGTGTAATGCCCCCTAACCTGTGAAACCCTCGGAAGAGAACAAGGATCAGATATCACATCCCACGGAAGGCACCAAACGACACGACTTGCGCTCGGAAGGTAGGTGGATGATGCAGAAACTATCTATCCCTGCGACCTGAGGCCCTGAGTAAGGTAGGAAAAGCGCGGGTGGAGAATGAGGGGGTGGGGTACAGAAGCACATATGTTAGGTGATGCTGCTTCGCTCCAATGATGAGGATCTGCTGTCGTTGTCGTCGTCGTCGCTGTCACGTTGGAACCTTTTTCTCCAATCCCATCACAGTCATCTCCAGTGGGGCTCATCGGTAGGTGACACGACGTGGCCGCCAAAGGAGACGATGGTTCGCCTTTTTCCCCAAATACGGAGATAAAAAAAACGCCTCGCCGGATCTCGGATGACAGCTTTCGTTCATTCGCGCGCAGTTTTAATTTGAAATTCTGTTAAATGTTTTTCTCTACTCTACTGGTGCTTTCTAGTTCGGTTCGGCTCCTTCACTCTTCCCCCCTGGAGTGATGTCCTTTAGGGGCTGGTTTGGTCTGGTAGGGTTGGATACTCAGGAGGGGTGAGGGGGGGGTGAGTTTTGCATTTTTATTGCAGAAAGAAAATTGATGGGAATATTCCTGCGATGATGGGTTGCATGCGATGAGAAGACGACGACGACGACGACGACGACGACGTTGATGAGAGTCGGATCCTGTCAGCGAAGAATTTGACTGGGTGTGTTATAGGGACATATGGAACTTGTCTCGGAAGCAAGCAAAAAAAAATCATTCGTCGTCGTCGTCCACATTCGCATAGAATGTCGATGCAATGCAAGAAAGTGCTTTCAACAGAGCGCATCAACAGTCATCATCAGCCGATATGGAGCACTTTCCTTGTGTGAGTGTTTTGGTTAGTGGGGTTTTCGGGGCTGGAGAAAATTTCGCCATTTGAATATAGTTTTGCTTGTGCATCGTTCGCGCATCGCGTTGTTGTTTGTCTAGATCAAAAGTATTTGCTTTTTTAAATTTGCTAGCTGCGTGTTTTTCTCGTTTGCCAAGGATTGTGGCCGTAAGGTTGCCGTAGTAAGGGGGAAGATTATCCGCGTGAATGTGGGGTTGGTTTCTAACGCAATAATGACCGCTTTAGATGCATCACAAGTTTTAATGAGGTGTTTTTTCCCTCGTTGGCTTAGTTGAGAATTGCTGATTGAGACCCGATAAAGTTAAGAAATTTTAAACTCAGTTTCCATATGACTCAAGAGGTGTATATAACAACCAATCCGTTGACCAATTCTCTTACAGTTATGTAAGATATGTATATAATCGTCGGATGGTAGTGAAGTAAAAAGATGAAGGAAGAGGAAAGAAAGGGTAGATTGGAAAGAATGTGTCTATGAGATTGTTCACAGAGCATGTGAAATAAACCAAAAGTCAGCCACCGAAATTCGAACCACAAACTTTGAGATTGCTTGACCTCAGCTGATACTACTGAACTATCACAACGAATGTGATATCACTACTGTTGGGCTAATGGCATATAAGAACCACTAACTGCACGATAACTCGATTCTCTTTCGAACATCTAAATCCTCGTCACAAGCTATATATGAAATTCAAGCTTGCCTACATGGAAAAAAGAAAACAAAACGTAAATTTGCAACAATAAGTAAACAATTGTTGTGGTGGATTATCATAAGAAAACAAGGTCATTAATATAAACGATTGAGGGCCAACATATACCATCAAAAAGCAAGCGGTTGGAACCACTCACAATATGGTAGTGGTTTATTTGTTCCTAGATATAGTGGTATGGCAAACCAATAGTATAGATCATAATTTATTTTTGCTCGTTCTCGGTTTTATGAGTGCTGTTCAGGAATCTAAGTACCGTTGTTTTTTGCTGATTTTTAGCTGATCACTCCTTGACTTCCTGGTTAGTACAAGATTATTTATGAATGAAGCCGAGTTCTTGTCGAGTCTTCCCTATTCTAGGATCGCTGTCCTTTGAATGCATCTAAATCTGTCGGGTGTTCTTCTGCACAGTCCAAGGCGAGAGTGATCTGCTAAATAGTATTCAAAAAAATGATCTTCCTATACTGGTCAAAAACCATCCTTGAAACAGGGTGGTGATTGAGAAATGAACTCTTGATAGATGTAATGGACAAGGCTTTAAATTAAATTGGATTTGGATTGGATTTGGATTGGATTTGGATTGGATTTGGATTGGATTTGGATTGGATTTGGATTGGATTTGGATTGGATTTGGATTGGATTTGGATTGGATTTGGATTGGATTTGGATTGGATTTGGATTGGATTTGGATTGGATTTGGATTGGATTTGGATTGGATTTGGATTGGATTTGGATTGGATTTGGATTGGATTTGGATTGGATTTGGATTGGATTTGGATTGGATTTGGATTGGATTTGGATTGGATTTGGATTGGATTTGGATTGGATTTGGATTGGATTTGGATTGGATTTGGATTGGATTTGGATTGGATTTGGATTGGATTTGGATTGGATTTGGATTGGATTTGGATTGGATTTGGATTGTGGTTTCACTGCCAACGGGAGGCATATCATAAATATTTTGAGTTGATTTTTCATCAATCGGAGTTGGCTTATTAAAGAAGCTACAAACCTATCACGCCAAGGACTTGTATTCAAATTTTCACGCTTAGCGATGCTATATTTTTGTATGAGAATGATTTTTTTTTGCGCTTTGTACTTTGTTGCATATGCAACTAATCGACGAGCCCCCTGAAGAAAAATGACCAACTTCGGTGTTTGTTTATCCCGTTGATATTGTGCATTGTGACGAGTGAAAACAAGCGTGATGGCACGGGCGCTGAGGTATAGTCAAACGTTATCCTAGGAGTAAAAATACCGAAGTTGTAAGTTTAATTTTAATTGAATTACGAGTTGAATAAAAACCAAAGATTTTAGCTTTGTAGCATGTGGCAAATACTGCAACTGAGTGTTTCATTTGCCCTGCTGAAATATCGGTGCCTTGTGTCTCTCGTCATTGTTTTCAACATACGTCATATTAAAGTATGAAATAAAGTATCATACACATATATTGATTACCTGTATTTGTCATTTAACAGTGCTTTCAACTTGTTTATTACAAGCTGTGTTGCTTGGGTTAAGAATGAAGCAAGTAGGATTGGGCTTATGACGAGGCTCACGAGAAGGCAATGTTAGCTTCCTACAACGAGTTCAGATCGACGGTGATTTAATCGAAGCGGTAGATGAATTCGCGTACCTGGGCTCATTGGTGACCGCCGATAAAGACACCAGCAGAGAGATACCAAAGCGCATTATGGCTGGCAATCGTGCCTACTTTGAACTCCGATGGACGCTAAGATCGAACAAAACTCGGCAAACTATAAAGTTGACCATCTACATTAATTAGACCGGTAGTCCTCTACAGCCACGAAACATGTTGTACATTGCTCGTTGAAGACCAACGCGCCCTTGGTGGAAGGTTGAATGGAAGGTGTTGCGTACGATCTAAGGTGGAGTGTAGGTGGAAGATGGGACAATGAGGAGGCGAATGATCCACGAATTGCATCAGTTAGTGGGAGAACCTCCCATTATACACACCGCAAAAATCGGTCGACTACGGTGGGTTGAGCATGTCGTAAGAATGTCGGACGACAGAAGCCCAGTTGAGAAGAAGAGGCACGCAACGAGCAAGGTGGGGCGATCGTGAAGACCCTTCGTAGACTACGAAGCTGGCGAAATACAGCCATGGACCGAAACGAATGGAAACAACTTACACAGAAAAAAATAATTAATTTTAACAAGCGCGTAAAATTTCCCCTCGTTTAATTCCAAGCCAAAGGAGGCGTACACAATTTTTCATGCGCCATACAACAATGTTTGCAATCTTTCATACAACAGACTATATTCAGGCGTTATCTGGCTAAAATTTACATGAAATATCCCATTAATTTCTGCCAAATATAGCATTCCCTTTCTGTGCATTAGATAACGCAGGAAATTCAATGTTTCTTTCCATCTGTGATCTTAAACGATCTCTAAAATAACCAAAATGAGACAAATTCAAGTTATATTAGTTTTTTTTTAAATCCGTGTGATATTTTATGATGATTAAAAACATAAAGACCCCTCAGATCACAGGTTGCATGGTCAGTAAAGACACGGTTCGATTCCTGGTCAGTTAAAGAAAATCATTTCAGTTGCAAATTTTCTAAACTAAGGTCTGTATCCACATTAACCCGGACACCTTCAAATCATTGTAACTTTTGAAATATTGCACGTAGGAATGAAAAATTTCACTGTGGTATAGCTTAGAGTCTATGATGAAAAAGACTATGATTGATGTATACATTTCATGATTTGTATACAACGAATGGCGACGAATGAAAAACAAGTGCGCGAGCGAATTTTGTACGGGCGCACGGCAAATCCTGACTTGTCAATACGGGACCTTGCAAAAACATTGGATTTGCCTAAATCCACTGTTCACGATGTGCTCAAATCATTTTCGGAACGTTTGACGGTGGAGAGGAAACCGAGCAGTGACAAAAACATTGGACGCGCTGATCCTGTCATGGACCGAAAGGTGAAAAGGATATTAACGAAAAACCCAAATCTCTCCATTCGAACGGTGGCTCGTAAAATAGGGATGTCGTCTGGTTTTGTCCAAAAATCAAAACAACGTTTGGGACTTAAGTCGTATAAAGTTAAAACAGTTCCAAATCGCAACGACAAACAGAGCTTGGCAGCAAAATCACGGGCTCGACGTTTGTACTGCGAATATTTGACGAAGTTTTCATGCGTTGTTATGGACGATGAAACTTATGTCCTGGAAGATTTCAAGCAGCTTCCAGGGCTGGCTTTTTATTCTGATATGGCCAGAAATGCTACAGCTGAGCATTTCAGATCGAAGAAGGCATCGAAATTTCCCAAAAAATACCTTGTGTGGCAAGCTATTTGCAAGTGTGGCAAAAAGAGTAAATTTTTCGTCACTACAGGCACAATCAACAAGGAGATCTATCAGAAAGAGTGTCTGCAGAAGCGATTGCTACCCTTCATCAAAAGTCACAAAAAAAAATTTTGTTCTGGCCCGATTTCGCATTGTGCCACTATGCTAAAACTGTGATGGAGTGGTACCAAGCAAATCAAGTGAACATTGTACCAAAAACCTCAAACCCGCTAAATTGTCCAGAGCTACGACCAATCGAGAGATATTGGGCTCTGATGTAGCGGAAGTTTTCTGGGAAGAAGCAAGGAATCAAAGACATCAAACACTTCCAGCAAATTTGGACAAAGACGGCTTCTATGATTTCTGAAGAGTCTGTACAAACCCTAATGGACGGGGTTAAGCGCAAAGTTCGAAACTTTTATGCAAATACCGAATAACTATGTTTTGTCTTCACGAATTCACATCCCATGAATCCGAAATAAATAACTACGACGGAAATATAATGCGAAATTTATAATTTATTAATGTTTTGAGGTGTCCAGATTATTGCGGATACAGACCTTACCCTGGGAATAGAGAATCATTCTGTTAGCCACAATGTATAAAATCATGCATATGTGTTGGCATCGAAAGCTCTCAGTTATTAAATGCGGAAGTGTAATTAGAACACCAAGTGGAGTGCCGGATGAAAAGCTTGCTAAATACGCATAAAAGGTTAAGAAAAAAAAGAGAAGAAAATAAGCGCAACTTACGAGCAAAGGATATTATTTATTAGAGTAAAAAAAAAACTAAAGAAAAAAAAATATTATCACTGTCCGACACTTGATTGTGAATGATAAAACATGAGACGTAACACATGCCCACAAGAATGATCATTTCCTGGCCATCTAAATCATTGAACGGGCAATTTTTTTTTTGCATCTTCACGATGTCTGAAATGTAATTTTTACTGCGCATTTAAGGTGCGTTGTGATTTATTATTGTGATGATCATAATTTCTAAAAAATGGAGTACTCTTTCCCCAGTTGATGATCCGTGCCATTGGAGAATAAAGTAAAAATTATATTTAAGAATCGATTTTTGAATCTAAATTAATCTTTATTAAATAAGATCAAAAGTAGGCAGAGGCATTTAAAATTAATCTAATTTTGTGTATCATAACTTACATATACGTCAAGGCATGTAAACTTTCAATTTAAGTTTTGACTGCCATGTAATTTTTATAACAGACGTAAATTTATGTCCAACGAGTCGCTCGCTTTATGTGCACCCGACCAAAAGGAAACAACAAAATTATTTCAAGTTTTGTTATTTAGTTACGTTGTTTTTATAACAGAGGTTATTAGAATTAAGATCGCGGATGTAGTTAAATAACAGATTTTGTAACAAAAAGTCCTCAAGAAGAAACAAAATTATAGAACACTATGATATAGATATAACATAAACAAAACAAAACTTGTAACAGTTTTGTTACGATGTAGCAAAATCATATCAGCTAGTGTTAGAATTAATGGATTTATGTACGCAGATTGTGCCTCACGGGACATTCTTAATTTGTTATAATTATGTTTTACAATTATTCAGATGAAAACATCTTTAACAAATTTATAACATAATCAGTTAGTCGTAACAGGGAATGTTATAATTTTGTTATTTTTATGTTATACCCTCCTGGTCGGGCATCCAAGTAGACTTAAATTTACAGGAATTTTTCTAAGTGTGTACATCTATTCACGGTAAGGATGCAAATATTGTGTTCCAGCAAGACTGCTCACACGTCAAAGAAAACACAAATGTGGATTAAGGTCATCCACATCGGGGCCTCCCTTAGCTCATTCGGCAAAGGCACAGCTACAAAACAACACCATGCTGGAGGTGGCTGGGTTTGATTCCCGATCTTGTCTAGGAATTTTTCGTTGGGCATAGAGTATAAGTCACTCATAATGAGTGTACTTGCCATACAACTATACTAACGCAAAAATGCTATCTGGCATCGAAAGCTCCCAATTAACAACTGTGGAAGAGCATTTAGAACACTTAGTTGAGAGCAAGCAATAAGATAATTGTAAAAGCAATAAGTTTGGAACGCTAAGAAAGAAGAATGTTGAAGGTCAACAAGCCCCAATGCTGGATCAATGAGATGTGGCCACCTTGCTCGCCTGACTTAAATCATCCGGATTTCAGAGTATGGACGAACATTAAAGCACGCGCTTTGTTTACAAATACCTTTGCTACTTTTTCCTGTGCTGATCCAGAACCTCCTTTATTTCTATTTATGAGTTGTGTTGAATGAACTTTACAACTTCAACTGTTCCGCAAGAGTATGCATAACATTACACGACGGTACCAAATTCAGCCATGACCTGTTAAGTTATAGTGAAATTAGAGTGAGTCATGTAATATTAGTTTCTCACATAATTTTACATTATTTATCGCGTTCCCTTTATTTGCATTATTGTTAGCACAATTGTACATGTTTATTTTTATCTGTGTACCATTCAGGTCCTAGAACTAAGATGCTGCCATAAACACAATAAATGAGCTGATGCCTGGTTGTCCTCTGCTGTACGCAGAAATCGCCTTCATTTCGCCAACCTTACAGTCTGCGAAGAAAACACAGATTCATTTCCCGTTGTGCGCCTATTCTCCTTGTGCCAGTCTGTTAATTTTCGAGGATAATTTTCACCGAGCAATCATTCGACATTCTTACAATGTACCCAGCTTATCTTAGCTCGCCGATTTTCGCGGTATGAACGACGTTCATCCTGCAACTCATGCAATTCATTGTTCATTCACTTCCTCCATGTTCCGTATTCGATCTGCATTCTACACTCTACCTCGAACAAACAAATAGATTTTGAATTAAAAATCTAATTGGAAGATATCTAAAATATATTCGTTCCATGCGGATTGCGTACTTTTTCTAACCAAACTCGTAACTTAGCAGAAGCAGGTTTTGAGGATGCAAATTAAGTAATGTCTCCGAGGAACAACTCCCATCCTAACTACGCCCTTCGTCGAGAGTTGCACAACTTCGGTCGGTGGGATATCCGTTTTTTTTTATCAGTTCATTTCAAGGGAAAAAGATACGATGCACTGAAATGAATGAAAAATGCTCGCCAAACATTCATTAAAAAGGGAAATGGAATGCATTCCGAACGTTGACTCAATTTCCGCTGACACAAATGGTGGTCAAATCAACCCGGGATAATGTGAAAAAAAAGTAAATCTAATTCTATTCAAGCTTGTGTGAGTACATTTCACTTGAAGTTTGTTGGAAAACTGCACCAAAGTTCGAAGTGCTTCGCGGTAGCAATTCAGACGTCCCGGCGGGATCCATTATCCGAGTTCTAATAGCAGTACGGTTAAAGTCGAGCAATTAAAGACCTCAAGCTAAACTGAAAAGCAGTTCCACTCCGAGCAACGAGAAACAATAACAATGAATATCCTCGAGAAGTGCGCATTCCGATCTTAAAGCTGCAACCGAAACCGACGACTTTAAACAACAATAATGTTTTGCCCGTCGACGAGAGAGAATCTCGAGTTTATATGGAGGGGGGTGGGAGTCTGGTCGGTGGTGGATTGAGAACAAAACGACAGAATGTAGGTCTGTCTGGCTTCCTGACAGACGCTCGGTTTTTATGTACTAAATACACTCCACTCAGTCACCACCCACCGGGCTAACTGGCTGGCTGGATGGTCAGGAGGAAAACATGGTACTTCACATTGGACCTGCGTGCCGCCATCGTCGTGGAATTACCACATCATTATCATAAAAAAAGGAAAGTTTTGTTCCAACCCTGACTTTGAAAATCAAATGCCACAGGATTCCGCAGTGCAACTCAGTTGGCGCTGGACGTGAATCTGTGCCTTCTTCCTACCAGCCTACTACATGCCTACGTTTCCTCTCAACATAATGTATATTCATCCGATTGACCCCTCAAATGTGCAACAAGGGTGTTGAAGACAAAAAAAAGGAGTGCATTCCACTGAAACCTGGGAAATACAAACCAGCTCAGTAATAAATGGCGCGAGAAGTACCTCCGAACTTATGCTAATTTTAATTGGATTCGTTTCACACCAAGGTGCCAAAGGCAGCGGAAGAACAGCAAGAAGCAAACGCCGAAACCGAAAACCGACACCGTTTGAGCTGAAAACAACCTGTTTTTGTTCTCGATACATGCGTTTCCGCACAAAACTGAGCGACACACGGTAATGTTTGTCTACAAGGTGGTGTGTCATTTCCTAGAGCTGGAAAGCTGTGTTTGGCTACTTAAACTGTATTTTGTTTTTTATTTTTGTTCGGGGCCTGGTGGTGTCGAAAGCCGTTGTTGACAAATCTCATTCGGTGGGCTGTAAATTCCGATAGCCCAATAAGCGGCGGCTTGTGGAAAAGCGGAAAGCCAAAGAAAGAAGTCGATTGATTCCTGATGATTTCGGTTTCGGAGGTTGGTATTAGACATGGGCAAACAAACGATGGGAAGTTTGCCTTTTAAGGGCAAATGTCGGCTTGGTGCGTTTTCTTCTGAGATGTGCCGCTCGGGCGTGAAGTGATTCGAAATCAATGGTAATTAGCACCTCGGCGATGGGCCGGTCGGATTGAATTGGTTTGTCGAAAATTGATAGGTTCAAAGATCGAAATGCCGACGACCAAGTGTATGATTTCTAGGTCTTTTGAAACTTGTTTTGTTGTTGGCTTCAAAACTACTATGATTTCAAAAAATCCTTAGCATCAATGGAAAAAAAAGCATACCCCGACATACGATTCAGTATTCTCTTTACGTTAGAATCAATTCCGACAAGCTTCGAACGTTGCAGGAACTTACAGCGATTTTGTCCTTTTTCAAAGGGAAAACCACATTTAGCGACACGTTCATAGATATTTTACCGAGCAATTTAGTTAAGAATAACAAATTTACTGCCAGTCTTTATGGCTTGGGATAACAAATTCAATGCAAAGTAACCACTAGCTTGTTTAGGACCACAATCAATTCAATTTTTCCTTCTATCGTGGCAAACTACGATAGGTATATAATTTAACAAATTTCAATAGGACAGCATATTATAATAGAGCAAATACGAGGGCTGTATGATAATTACCCGTGTTCAGCGACTGATGTCATCACTGACGCAAAATGTGTATGGCATCATTTGACGCCATCAAAAACTGAGGTCATAGTGGCTTCAGCCTATTTTCCGGGTGATGGTCCTGAGGTGCCTCCTCCTGAGATCGACTCATTTCCCAAGTAAATCTTTGAGTTTTATTCCAGTGGTAGAGCACTCCGCCCGGCTTTGTTGATAAAACTACATTCAAAACTGTTTTGTCTACGAACATCTCCTCAATGCTTCTTTAAAGCCGAAATTTGTACAAAGTGGCCCACTCTGTAGACGGTTGTGAAAACAAGTTAATAAAACCTTTATAAGACCATAAAGATTTTGAAAATATATAAGATGTTATGAACCTTCATAAAACCTATTGGTTGCCAAAAAAACCAGCATACGGCCAAATGGCCACAGCTGTCAAACTTCACTGTGATATCGTGATTGTTTTTTTGTTGTGCGGCTTTGTTCTATTCTCTGCTCTTCTGATTCATTTAGCAGTAAATAATATCTGAGAAAGAAGTCTTCGTGTTGCGCGCAATTTTGTTTGATAGCAAAGTATCTAAAACAAATCGAGATTTATACAGCGTATCATGCTCCAAATCATATGCACATTTACTTTTATGGTGAATGTTGGCACGATAAGAGCTGAAAATTAATGCGCCGGAAATAATGCGAGCCTACAACCAAGATTAAAACAAATATATTCTATGAATTCTTGAAATTCTTGATAAGTGATTGAATTCAATAAGGTTATCTAAAAGAATGACAAAATTGGTCGCCGATCTGGAGTTCATTTGCATTGCATATAAAATTTAGTGCATTTAATTTTCCACATTTAAATAATTTCGTTTATTTCAATACGGCGATTGGAAAAAATCACGGTTGTGCCAAAAAGCCAATTTATCTTCGCAATAACTACTTTATAACCAATTTGCCATTTAATGCATTTACTGGATGCAAAATGGTTCTTAAATGCTTTTACAACTGACCATAAAAAGATAATATGAATAAGTCCTAAAACGGCATTTCAAAACAGCATTTTACGAGTTCATAAAGTCGAAATAAAACCATTGATAGGAGTAAAAGAAATTTGAGAAAACAAGGTTTTAAGATGGTTGTTAACAAGTTGTGTAGTTTTTCGTAAACCTGACTTAAAAATGAAATCTATTGGCATTTCTTGGTGGCATAATAAAACCAAATACATTTCTAGTCTAGGCAACGTTACTTGGGTTGTGTAGTACTGCAGGGCTAACAACAAGTCATTCATTATTGGGTGAGATGCCAACGCACGGATATCAACAGTCGATACCCTGTGGGATAGTACGGATATCAACAGTCGAGGGGAGTCCTTTTTCGGAATTTCTCTTATCAAATAATATAGACATATGCAATAATGGAAACGTACCTACATTTTTAAATGCTATTAGACAAGAAGTCTTAGATCTGACATTGTGCATTAGTGCAATTTATAAAAGAATTGTAAGTTGGGAAGTTTCTGAGGAAACGTCATTGTCAGATCATAGACACATTGTGTTTGAATGGAGTGGCACTCGAAAAAAATGCACCAGACAAAAGCGTGCGCCAAAAATTTATTTTAAGTCGGATTTTCTTGAAATCCGTCTTTCAGGGAATGAACTTATACATATGGATTATGTTTCGGCATAATTACTTTATTCAATTTCCTTTCCAACGCTGAAAGCCCGCACCTTTCCCTTAAGACCCCTCATTACATTTTGTGTAATGGTGGAGCCGACCTTTTTGGTAACTTTCATCCATTCCTTCTTCAACTCCAGCTCGTTCTTAAACACCTTGGACGATTTTCGAACTTTGGCCTTCATTATGGCCCAAAATCTTTCCACCGGACGAATCTCTGGTGAATTTGGGGGGTTTGCGGTTTTTGGTACAAAAACAACGTTATTGTCTCTGTACCAATCCAACGTCGATCACGCGTAATTGCATGATGCCAGGTCCGGCCAAAATAATGTCTCGCCTCCGTGGGACCGCAGGAAGGGCAACAGACGCTTCTGGAGGCACTCGGTGCGGTAAATTTCGCTGTTAATGGTACCCGTTGTGATGTACGGTTTACTCAGTTTACCGCATTGGCATATGGCCTGCCAGAGCAAGTATTTTTTGGCGAATTTGTCCACTTTCTTCTTCCTTATGTCTTTCGGAACATCAAACCGTGATTTGGTAACGTAGAACTCCAGCCCCGGTATCTGCTATGCGTCGGCCTTGATGTAGGTTTCGTCTTCCATAACCACACACATAACCACTCTCGATACAGCTTCCTTGCGCGGGATTTGGCCGCCGTGTTTTGTTGATCACGCCGGTTCGGTGCCTTGGGGACCTTGAATACACGAAGCCCAGCTCGTTTCATGGTTTGCAGAACGAACCAGGCGGAACACTTTGCCTTCAGAGCCGCGTCGCGAATCGAAAGGTTCGGACTACACATGAAATAATCCAACACCTTCCGGGCCTTCACAGGGTAGGCTGTCTTCGATTTTCTTCCACTTCCAGCTCGCCGCTCGGTCGTCTGGGACTTCTTAAACGATTTTACCACCCGAGACACAGTTGTATGGGTGATTCCCAGTTGTCTTCCAATCCATCTCATGGTCGAAGTCGGATTTTCCATGACGGCGCGCAAAATTCTCCGGCGATTCTTGTTTCGATGACATCTCAATAACCACTGAACCGATTGTTATGAAATTTTGCACATGTAAACAATTCTCTCCATACTATACTCAAATTTTCATCAATTTTTATCCACGGACAAAAATGCTACATACGGATAAAAATGGTGCGTTTTTTTTTCGAGTACAGGCCTTAAAGGAAAAAGGTTTAGACGTTGTAGGTTTTGCAGACGATATAGTCATCATAGTGAGGGGAAAATTTGACAATATTATCTCAGAGGGAATGGAGGGGGGCTTAAAATTTTCCCGTTTTGGGTGTTTTGGGGGGGCCTTATATAAAATCCCTCAAAAAAGGTGGTTTTTCCCTTTACCAGGAAAAGGGAGTTTAATCTTAAATTTTTTTTGGGGGGGGGGGATGAATTATATTTTGGAGGGGGGGGGTAAAATAGGGGGGGGAGATGGTGGAAAAAAAAGTAGTGTGGATGTTTTGTGTGGGGGCGGCAAGGCAACCAGTGCATTCTGGACATCTTCAAAAACCTTTCTAGGAACTTTTTTCAATAGGGCGAATCTAACAATAAGAGATTCTCTCCTCTCTCGCTCTCTTTCTTTTATTACAGCGCCATTACTAAACTTACGAGGGATTCTTTAGTACAGATCGAAACACAACAGTGCCGGCTAGTATACTCTATAAACAATTGAATGAAAAAAGTAAAGGTGATTGGAATATGAATGAAAGAGAAAGTAACCAAAGAGTGTCTCTCAATGTTAGATTCGCCCTAAAGAAAAAAGTCCCTAGATTTGGCAGAAAATGGGGTTAAAGAACAGAAATGATAATGTGTATTCATACCTACATCCATAATTCGTCCAAAACTAACGTATGCTTTGCTTCAACGAAACTTCAACGAATAGTGTCCATTGCTATAACGGGAGCGATGCGCAGCACTCCATCAAAATCGGTAGATGCAATTCTAAATCTGCTGCCTTTGCACGAATCCATGCAATTAGAAGCGGAAAAGAGTATGCTTAGACTCAAACGGTTGAAAACTTAGTCGGCCACCTGAGCATTTCACAAAGCTTTCAAAATAGGCCAGTGATGTATATGAACGGAGACTGGATGAAACCTGTGGAAAACCATGACATCCCTTACAACATATGTGCGATGTCACGTATAGATTGGGATGTCGGAGGTCCCACTGATCGTCATGGTTCCATAAAATTCTTTACAGATGGCTCAAAAATTTGAACAAAAACGGGAACAGGAATCTTCGGCCCTGGGGTAGAAATATCAGTGGCGATGGAAAACTACCCAACGGTCTTCCAGGCGGAGATTTTTGCTATAATAAAATGTGTTAAAGTTTGTCTGAAGAGGAAATATAGACATGCCAATATTTGTATTTTTACAGACAGCCAAGCGGCACTCAAAGCGTTGAGTAATTATAAATGTACATCCAAACTTGTCTGGGAATGCATTAAAGGGCGAACACGAAATTATTGCGACACATTCAACAGGGCATAACTTTTTTACCATTGGGTAAAAATCAACCAAATTTTGCACACTTTCTCATTGATGTGTATTGTTTACATGCTGTCAAACTCGAAGTCGTGTTTTTCGATTCAACGAAAATGGAGGTGAACCAACGCGAGTCGAGAGAACAAATTCTTTCCAAACACCTGGAATTTCCTGACCTGTCGCACCGGCAGTTGGGAAAAATGTTGAACATTCACCATTCAACCGTCTCCAGAGTGTTGAAGCGGTTCCAGGAGCGGTTGACGTTGGACAACGGCAAAGGAGCTGGAAGAAAACCGGGACCGGAGAACAAAAAGACGGAGGGAAAGGTGAAGCGGATGATTAAAGCAAATCCCAACGTCTCAAGCCGTGATTTGGCTAAAAAGATCGGCATGTCGCAGAGCTACGTCCAGAATGCAAAGAAGAGAGCTGGACTACATACATACAAGGTACAGAACTTCCCAAACCGCGATGAGCGGCAACAATCGACGGCTAAAACTCGGGCACGGAAGCTCTACGAGAAGATGCTGACAAAATAAGGCTGCTGTGTGATGGACGACGAAACGTATATAAAAGCCGATTTTAAGCAAATTCCGGGGTTGGAGTTTTTCACCGGCAAGAGCAAGTTCTATGTGGACGACAAATTTAAGAAGAAGAAAATGTCGAAGTTCGCCTCCAAATATCTCATTTGGCAGGCCATCTGCTCTTGCGGACTGAGGAGTGAGCCTTTCGTGACAAAGGGCACAGTAAATGGCGAGATCTACAAATCTGAGTGCCTCGAGAAGCGCCTTTTGCCGTTCTTGCAGCAGCACGACGAAGCTCCGCTATTTTGGCCAGATTTGGCATCATGCCACTATTCTAAAAGTGTCCTGGAGTGGTATGAGGCCAATTCTGTCCATTTTGTTCCAAAGGACATGAATCCGCCAAACTGTCCGGAGCTGCGCCCGGTGGAGCAGTACTGGGCAATGATGAAGCGGGAACTTCGGAAGAGCAAGAAGACAGTCAAAGACGAGAAGGACATGTTAAGAAAATGAAAAAAAAAACTGAGAAACTGGTACCGGATGACACTGTAAAGACTTTGATGGAGGGCATCAAGCGAAAATGCGTTCAATTTTACACTCAAGGCTCCATCGATTAACTATTCTTTTGATTTTTGAAGTAAATATATGTATAAAACTACCCTAAAATTTTGGTTTGATTCCAAACATTATAAGAAAATTGGCATGACATTTTCGATGTCGCAATAATTTCGTGTTCGCCCTTTATTTCACTGCAAAAAGTGTGCCAAGAGAACTCCGTAAATTTATTCTAGGTTCCGGGACACTGTGGCATAGAAGGTAATGAAAGGACAGACGAGCTTGCTAAACACGGTCCAAATGCACAGTTCATTGGCCCAGAACCATTCTGCGGTTTATCATACTGTGCTGATGACCAACTGGTTGGTTACCACACAGTGTGTTCAATCGAAAAGGTTTATAATTCCAAATATTACAATCACTAAGCTTTTGGAGCTCAAGAGCCTAGTAGCTGGACATTGCCCGAGTAGATATCATTTGAAAAACATTGTTCAGGTTTAGAATGATATCTGTC
This sequence comes from Aedes koreicus, assembly GCA_024533555.2. Classification (NCBI taxonomy): domain Eukaryota; kingdom Metazoa; phylum Arthropoda; class Insecta; order Diptera; family Culicidae; genus Aedes; species Aedes koreicus. The sequence continues at coordinate 34,304 of JAHHFK020003327.1, forward strand.
GTTTCTGTAACATGGATTGTGAAAACTCGGAACCTCTGCTCTGCAGTTGTGATGCTTTGTACAAGAGCAGACTTAAATTTCTGTACAGTGGCTGTATGCAACCTGAAGAAATTTGGACTGCAATTCCTGGACAGGTGGTGGGTTTTATAAACTCAATTTTGCCTGACTGGGAGACGCGTCTTAGGCTGGTCACTTGAAAAATGGTGATCAAGCTTTAAGATGCGAATAGTAATAGTAAACAGGGTTATACCACAAAAGTTCAATACAGTGGACGCAGTGGTTCTACACCCCAACATCAACAACAAAAAAACGCCATCTTTAAAACAATAGCTGTCAAAAGTTGACCAAATTTTAGGACCATTTTGTTTTCTGTGTTCCTATCCATGGTCTAATGTATTTATCACATAGTAAAACTTTGATATTGGAATAATTTTCGATGGAAATGTATGTAAATGTGGTGCACATTTTTCAACTGGCGTAACCAAGCCAAAACCTAAGCAACAAGACCCATACAATAAAAGTTATAATGTTTTTGATGTGTATTGACCGATTGAACATAAGTTAAAACATTTAAAGAGTTTTAAAAAAGTTTAGTTTTGATTTGTTCTGAACATTTTTGTTTTGGAGTAAAGCGAACGTAGCTTTAAATAAAATGTCTGAGGAAATAATAATAACAAATATTACGATAGTTTGTTTAACAAGAAACCTAAATTTTGAGACAAGGTTACATCCACACATCCAGACCCAATATGGTGCTTATAGACCAACATTACATCAATATCCGTAGAATGTGTTCGTCTTCAAGAAGTTTTTTTTTTTTGAACTTTTCGTAGTTCATAACAATGAACGTCTTATTGAGCTTATCTAAGTAAACGTATAACTGGTTGAATATTGTTTCCAGCTCAATTACTCAATGAGAAACAATAAAAAATGTCATCGACCGTTGCATATTAGGAGTCAAGGGACATGTACCCTATATTAAGAAATGAATTAAAAAAAAAAGGTAACCCAAATGCGTTTTCTTGCCTAACACAGGTACTTATCATACAGCCCTCGTACAAGTACATTCTATAGATGCATTATAGCAATGATCACTCTTAATACAGTCGAGGGTGGCCAGTGCGGCGAGATCTACTGCTGCTGCAGTAACATCTCCCTCCGGGTGCATTTTGTGGTCCTCCAAGACTGCAATAAATACTAGCCATCACATTCAGCAACGCTAACATCATCACTGGTCGACGTACAATCCCTCCGGAAGTTTGGACCTTTGCTTGACGCACTCGACCATCGGTCCCAACGATCGTCAGGAATACCCGTCCACGTTTCAAGCGCCTCCCATATGGCCAATTTCATTCATGAACGACAGTCCCTGGCTCATGTGCTCCCGCAGCAGGCGTTCAGCTCCCTGGAAGATGGTACCGTTATCGCTGATGAGTTCTACTAGTGAAGCGCGCCATCCAACAAAGCCCCACACGCAAAGAACGCACGAAGACGTCGACAAGCTGAATGCTACAAGCTGAAAAAAGTTACAGTCCTTAATTGTTTCAGAGATCAATCATCTTTGCTAGCAAATGTTTCCTGCTGAATGATTTTAATTATAAGATCCTAATTACTTAAATGACCAACAATTTTTGTTCTCAAAATTGGAGAACTAGGAAAATTTTAATTAACTAACACTTCACTTGACCACTTTAAAAAAACTGAAACACTTTTTGTCTTTGTATATTTTTTTCTATCGTAGAGACTTAATTTTAACCAACATTCTTTATTCTATTCTTGAACAGATTAAAATAAAATAAATTACGTACACTGTTAAAATTGTTAATACAAGAACTGAGTGAGTTATTTTACCCATAACTTGTTCTATGTACTGGAATGGCAATCAGAGCTGAATTTCTCAGCCGATGACTAGGAACGTGTAATTGTACACACGAGAGAAGATCCGAGGAATCGATATTGTGTTTTAAAATATCAAAGATCAATTACCTTTGTAGCTTCAAGCGTTTAGACGAGAGCAGCTCAAGGTCCACCAAATGACAACGCGCTGGATAGTCTGGCAGGTTAGCATGGTCATTCCATGTCAGCTGACGGAGAGCAAAACGAATGAACAGCTTCTGCACGCGTTCGATATAGATCACTTGTGAGGTGTGGTAAGGGGCCTAGACACGGGCTAACTATCACTATTAAATGCAAGCATATTCCTTATTCTTTAGATAAACTGCAGGAAGAGACAGAAACCCCGGATCTTCCAACCCTAAATTGGATCACAAAGTGGTCGCTCTAATTTGGAAGAACAAATCAATGTCTATACGTGATTTGGCCAATAAAGCGGGAATCAGAGTCCGTATCAAGAAATGGAACAACCTGAAGACTTACAGCAACAATTGCCCGGAAATTGTATTCGCGAGTTTTGCAGCGACCGAATGCATGAATTTTGATGGACAACGAGACCAATGTCAAAAAGGACGTCCAGGTCCACAATATTACACTGTCATCATAGGGGAGAAGTTTGGTCGAAAAGTGCTAATATGGCAAGCAATATGTTCCTGCGGTATGAAATCTACTATTTTATACACTATCGGAACAATCAATGTGGAAGTCTAGGGATCTGAGTGTCTGCAGAAGAGATTGCTGCCTTTATATCAAAAGCATAGTACCCCTCCACTGTTTTGGCCGAATTGAGCGTCGGCGCATTACGTCAAAACAACTCTCAATTGGCTCACAGAAAATGGTCATAGATATCGTTGAGAAATACATCAATCCTCCCAAACTGCCCTCAGTTTCAGCCCATCGCACGCTATTGGGCGATTGTGAAGAGGATCTTCAAAAATACTGGTAAAGCAGCTGGGAATATGCAGGAGTTCAAAAAAATTGGGCTAAGCCGTCCAAAAAATGTGATGATACACTTGATGAAAAGTTTTCTATCAAAAAATCGCAAACTCGTGAAAGAATAATATTAATTTCATCCGGTCCTCGCAATGCTTAAGTTCAATCCCGTACTACAAAGAATCATCCATTTGTTTGAATCAAACATCATTTTTTTGTATGATTTAAAAGAAAAATATGTGCATAACTTATTTTCGATACAGTCCTTATCTCATCGGCACGATGTGTCACCCGGGGTGCGTGCGGTAGTAAATATATACCTTCGGATGGAGGCTTTTTTTACTGCTTTCGTAAAACGACTGTAGTTGCCGTCAAAGTTTAACTGTAAACAATAGGGGTACTATGATTCACCACAAGATGGCAGGAATATCGCTTAAAACTTCGATGGAAACTGTTATTTTTTTGGAAAGCAGACCATAATCTAGAATTGTAGATACATTCAAAAATCAAAACTACCTCAAACTATGGAGATTTCGTAGGCACAGCTGAGTTGACTTCTTTGATACAGCTTCAGAGAGAAAATGTTTTTTTTTCCAAAAACATTTTCTTATTGTATTCCTTGTAGACAATCCACTCTCGTGATAGCTTGCAAGATTGCATTGACAATTTAACGATTCGTCAAGTCGGCTATGGCACCATCGCGCTGCCAGTTGTTGACTGTAATTATTCAACAAGTAATAAATTCAACATTGTTTCGCAAAACCGCTCCCAAAACAATTTCAATCCACACAAATTGTCCGTCATTCAAGTGCCATTGCTGACCTCCCCCCCACCTCAAATTAGACCCTTCCTATGCGATTGTAAATACCAACCCATTTGTCTCAATATCTCTCTGGGAACTCATTTGGTCGGACATTAACAAACAAACACTCGCGCCTGCCGAAAATGCCTTTCGGAACTGCTCTCGTTAATAATCCCACCATTGAATTCCGCAGCGTCTTCATCAGAGGCCATAATTTTCAGTTCATCACATATTTATATCCTTGCCGGTCAACTTGCACCGTGCCACCACTGACTGTGTTCATGATCGAAAAATGATAATCCAACATTGTTTATGGGGCGCGAGCAATTCTACACATCGAGTGAGAGTCGAACTGCGATTTTTCCTATTTGTTGTCGAGGGCTCCCGCCGTTGGATTTCGGGTGGTGGAAGAAGTGCCTAATTTGCAATGCTATTAATTTCTGCGGCTTGTATTTATTTATGTTAACTCTTTTCCGCCGCTTCGCGTCTTCTTAGGTTGGCAATAAATTCGGGCCGCCCTCGCAACGGTCTATCTGCATTGTGCGCTTGCAGTGTGTCAGTACCTACTCAGCCGAAAGTTGGCGGTCAGCATTATTTTGTTTCTGATAGGGGCTAAGTGGGTTTCCCTGTGAGGTTTTCTGTGTTCAACTGCCAGAAAAGGAACCGTACTAATCCATTTGCGTTGAGGCGGAGAGTGAAAAATGAGGAGGTCGAGCGGTCGAGTTGTGCGGTGACCGACGATGGGACCAAGCCCCTGACAGGTCGAGCATGTTCGTTGAAATCGAACATCGGAATGAATATGCGATGTATGATTTGCTAGGTTTACCTACAGGGTTGGAGAAATATGACGCGATTCTTTTTTTTCTGAATAGATCATACATATTTATAAAACTTTTTCAGTAAGTCGTGTGCAGTAATCGGTAATCGGGGCAAGAAAAACTGTGTGAAGCACGTAAACGGGGTAGCACGTGGCACCAAGATATTTAACGAAGATATCGCCATTAAAAGATGTTCTGGTGGATTTTTTGACAACGTTTCAATTCTAGCCGATTGCAATGTAGAAATTTTTCGAAGACATCGATATCGAGATAGATTAAGGGAGCCACAAACGATAATTCAATTTGATTCAAATATAACAGTTTCCAAGCAATATTACTAGATCAAGATACACGATGTTGCAAGCAATACTCGATTCTATTAGTTGCATTTAAATTTTTCTAATCGCTCTAATGTATTATTTATTTATTTATTTACTAACTAATTACTAGGGTGTCCCAAAATTATTTTTTTATCAGAAAACCTGGGAGCTTACCTTCCAAATGAAAGCTAACGGTGTAACAAGAAAACTTTTCTAAGGCGACAATGTTGTGAAATGCTATTTAGAAGGTGCTAATTTATGTTTTTTGAAAAAAGTCCCATTTTCTTACCAAAAACCAAAAAAATATTTCTAGTCAATAAAAATCTAACAAAAACTATACCTTTTATATTTTTAACAAATTATTTAAGGTCCAAATTATGAGAGAAAAAAAGTGTCACGGTTGGATTTGGAGTCAGTTATTTCGTCACAATTGTTATAATTTTGGAAAACGATGATAATATTGCTAATTAACAATATTTACTCATATACAAGTGTACCCAACATAATGCTATTATGAAGTTAATACAATAAAAAGATGCAAAAATGTATGACAAAAAAATTTGCCGAAAAAAATGGTCTATCTTCAAAGCTTGCTGAGATATTCGAAATTTACTAAATCAATGGAATACACAGTTTTAGAAGTTTTGAATTTTCATATATATTCGCTGAAATAGTTTATGTATAATAAAATAATAAACCTAGTTACTATTTAATGTTGTTGAATATTTACCGACAGAGGTCTTAAGGGAATTATTTTGTAGCTTGCTATTTTTAGCTTCCGCCAATATCGTTTCATGATTTTCAGGCTCAGAAGTTGGACCATCCTCGTTCAAGTCTCCTGCCAATCCTAGAGCGCGTTCTGCTGGGTCATTTTTCACGCACAAATTGTTGCATTTTTCTCTGACTTGCATGTACTAAACGTTGCTTCCACAATTGGAAGGATCTTCTTTAAGCAAGATGTTGGGATTAACATAGAAAATCTTGAAAAATATGTTGCTAACAAAATCTTGTAATTTCGAATTGGGATTGAACTTTTTAACTCATTTCATATGTTTACCATCACTTTGTTTTAAAAAGTTAGCGAGCATTTCCTTCTTCACGTTGTTGTCGACTGTATTGTCGAAAAGCGCCAAGCAAACATTGATTTCCGAAAAATACCACAAGTTATTTGTGATTTTTTTGTACGTAGTCTGACTGATTTCCTCATCACCGTAGGTCCTCAAACTTTCAACATATTTCAAATTATTTGATGGCGCAGACGTCGCTGATGGCGCGTTGTACCACCCTTTCAAGTATATTCGTACTACAAAAAGCACGAAACGCAGCAGATTAGTTTCATTTTCTGAATCCACAGTAAATTGGGATCGGAGCAGGTACATTTTTAATCCATATATGGCTTTGCCATCCATCTCGCGTGATGAAGTGCACCTGGCCGTCGAAACTTCGGGAAAAATTTGTCCCCAAGACACATCAAAGCCGTAGTCTTCCCGTATAAACGTCTGACGTACCGTGTCCTTGAAAAATTAAAGAAGATCCACTTTCTCGGTTTCACTCACCACTCCTGAGAATTACAAAAAATAAATACATTACTAGAAACTAAAAAATAAGGCATTAAGTCCTATACCTTCGGGAAGTTCGGTATAGTTGCTCATGTCTATCTTGTCTCATTCGTTTCGGAATAGTTTGAAAAAAGTTTTATCTGGTGAAGACGTTGCTTGTTTGAAACATGAATTGTAGGCAGCCATAAGAACCAACTCGTAAATGTGGTGCCTACATGGTAAGTCCAGCGAATTTCGTTTTAGCAAACCATCAAGTATGACCGCAGCTCCATTTTTTTCGCCTTATTGACACGTGTGGTATCGTAACATTTTCCGATTAAGATTTTATCCAAATCCCAGGACCGCAGGCTTGCAAATATTGCTTCCGCTACTGATTTCCCCGTTCCAGACTGAAGGAAAATGCTGTTTATTATTTGTTCATCAAAATCCGAACCTTTCACTGAAATAGCGAGTTTTTCGATTTTCCTTCGTTTGAACATCATTTGTTTCGAGTCAAAATGGACAACCGAAGCTTTGTCTTTAGGAAAATTCTTTTTGATGTTTTCCGAAATTTTCTTGCGGGCCTTGAAAAGAAAGAAAGCCATCAATAATGGAAAAAGGAAGTACTTATAAATAATTTAAAACCTTACTTCTTAGCGTTTCCGATGCACTGTTGACTTGCTTAAACTCAAACTCTGCAGATTGGCACCAATTGCAACTGATGTTGCAGCAAGTATGCCAACTGCTCCACAATTTGATTTACAATTTCGGTCCAGACTCTCGACGACAGCGTTGTTGAGTAATTTAATTCTTCTGCTACGGCGTTGATTTTCGGAAACTTGACCAGCTGATTCGCGCTTCAATATTGAGGTAGTGTTTCTTTCTACTACTTTACCAATTTTCTTGCATACCTTTTTGTCACAAAGCTTGCAGCTTCCCGAGTCTGATAAATTTACCGGGATCTTGACCGGTATTCTGACTACCAGCTGTGCCTCCAAAACTCTGCACGGGCGGTATCGTTCTGTTCGATATAGGACACGCAAATGTTGAAAAAGGTTTTCAACCGCGTCTTAAATGCATAGCGATCATGAACCGCTTTCGAATGTTGCAAACTGTAGTTACGTTTCATGCGGTACCAAACTGCCACGAGCTTAGAAATTTATCTAACCACGTTGCGTATAAGTTGATGTGGTAGGCCAGCATGATTCCACACAGCAATCACTTCTGTAGCCACGATTTGAACATTGAACACTAGCTTACCGGTTAAAGCTATGCCCATTTAGAATCCGGAATAATAAAATCATCTCTATCTCGGTAGAAATAAGTTTAATACATCAAAAAAAATGTAATTAACTGTACTTTAAGGAAAAAATATTAATTCAAATCATTTCTCTTCGTTTCTAATGAAAATTTGCACTTTCTTCTTTATTCCTCCCATCAAACGCTGCACACCTCCGGAGTCAACTTCCTTGGCACATTTGTTCCACATTTTGGTCATCTGAGTCGCGTCCCGAGCCGTTTTTCCACTTTTCTTAAGCTTCCGCTTCATTATTGCCCAATATCTCTCGATGGGCCGGAACTTCGGGCAGTTGGGTGGATTTATGTTTTTATCGATGAAATCTACGTTATTATCACGGTACCACTGGATGACTTCCCGGCTGTAGTGGCAACTCGCTAAATCTGGCAAAACTTCACGGGACCTCTATGGGCTTTAATGAAAGGTAGTACGCGGTTTTTGAGGCATTCTTCCTTGTACAGCTTCGAGTCCATCGTCTTTCTCGTCACGAACACCAGGGTCTTTGCTCCGCAGCTGCATATCCCTTGCCAAATCTTCAATTTTTTTTTCGAAAATTTATCCATAATAGCAAACTTAAACTTCGCAGGAACATCTCCTCGCCATTTAGCATTTTTGGCCAGGAAGCTGTCCGAAATCCATTTTGACGTAGGTTTCATCGTCGATGAGCAGGCATCCTTGGTACTTCGTCAAAACCTGCTGGTACAATTTTCGAGCTCGAGTTTTGGTGACGAAACTTTGCTTCAACGTTCTGTTTGGTTTGCTTGCTGGCTCGATAAGAACGATATCCTGCTCGCAAACGAATTCTTCGAACGGTACTGCGAGGAGCCGCGTTTTTTCGTGCGATTTCATTATCTGATAGTCCAGGGTTTGCTCTGACGGTTCTCAACACCTTCTGGTTCAGCTTGCGGTCATATGTTCCACTACGACGCTTACCTTGAGGCACTTGATCCACGCTCTTTCGCTCCTTGAAACGTTTGAACACATCATACACAGTTGATTTGGCGATTTTCAATGTTTTTGCGATTTTTATTGCGGATCACGTTGGATTATCAATTATTTTTTGATTATTTTACCCCGAGTGGAATCGAATAACTTGATCACTGGCCTTGGTATTTATGAGCTCAGATTAAGAGGTAAAATACCTGAGGATAATACCATCAAATTGTTCCCACAATGTCATGCGAATACCGAATTGAGGTAAGACAATACCAAAATAATACCTCTAAGGTGACCAGATACTTACCCAGGTATCCGGAATATCAAGTTTAGTTATTCTAGAGACATTTTGCTTGCAATTCTTAGGTATTTTGCTTAGGTATTTTACCTCTTAATCTGAGCTCTTTAATACCAAGGCCAGTCATCAAGATCAAAATTAGGTATTCATATGCTTTTGTGTTCTGCTCGGGACCTCTTAATCTGAGCTCATAAATACCAAGGCCAGTTATCAAGTTATTCGCTTCTGCTCGGGTACTTACATGGTATAAAATCTTGATCCATTATCTTTATACGCAGTAAGTTCGGTACAGTTGTGATTTCTAATTCATTCAAAATTGGGGCGACCTCGGCGTAGTGGTTAACATCCATACCTCTCACGCCAAAATCACGAGTTCGAATCTCACCCCCGAACAAGTTACGAAAATACCCAAAGGAGGTATTTGAGGGACTACGACGGGAGATAAACCAGCCCGAGGCTGAAAATCTCGATAATCAAGATAAAAAATTAAAAAAAAAAATCATTCAAAATTAAGCCGAATGAGTTGCGCGCAGGTGTAATTGAACCTCTTCGAAAATGAAAAACTGTTTCAGTGATTGCAAAGACCCTGAACATGGCTAAATATACAGTGAGTGACGCAATAAAACGATACCAACAGCTTGGAACGCTAGATGACCGCGTAGGGAGAGGAAAAAAATCAGTGGGGTTGTGTACAAGACACGACCGGTTGACGTAGACTACGTTAAACCAATGTCTGGCTGCCAATCGACAATTTGAAACGAAATTCCCAATCAAACAAACTCTCAAGCTGAGAATATTAAATTGAAAGTAGCAAAGATGGATTTGTACCTGGTAGGATTTTTCGGTGAAAATAAATCAAAGCACCGGCAGGCTTTGATTTATTTTCACTGATTTTATGGATCCGCTGTATAGCACACTGTTGCCTAGTAACGACTTGGCAAAATCCAATATGACTGCCAATCGACCGAAATGTAAGATAAACTCTTATTCAAATAACTCTCTTAAATTAGAAATTGAATTGATTTATTGACGAACAAATCGGCACTAGATTAAATGGCGCACAAACCGAACGAAATATTAATTTAATTCTTATATAAACAACTCTCTGAACTGGATTGGTTGTCCTCAAAAGGACAGATTATTTATTAGTGGGTTGCGCCAACCAGCTGGGTAAAATTTTCCCGACGGCTCGCCCTCCATGGAGGCGTTTTTGCAGTTGCGGCGAACGAATCGGCACCATGATATTAGGCGCACTAACCAAACGAAATAAAAGTTTAATTCTTGTATAAACAACTCTTTTAATTAAATTGGTTGTCCTCAAAAGGACAGATTATCAATTTATGGATTGCGCCAACCAGCTGGGTAAAATTTTTACCGACGGCTCGCCCTCCATCGAGCACCGAACTAAATTTAAGATTAGTTCTTTAATAAACAACTCTTTTATTTTAATTTATTGTCCTCAAAAGGACAGATTATTTCCACCTACTGCTGCTCGCCCCCAAGGACGCTTTCCCCCAAACAGCAGCGTTTTCGAAGTCGCGATGAGGTAAGATGGCGGCTTGCACAAACCGACGCGATTGTGCGCCCCCATAATCCGCCATTTTACCTCATCGCGACGATCGCTGTTTGGGAGAGCCTTGGTACTTACCACCACCAGCTGCTACGTGACCATCATCTGCTACGCGACCACCATCTGCCTCTGTGACCAGCTCCGCTGCCGGACCAGTGAAGCAGCTGCGACCAGCTGCCTGCGACCAGCTCCGCACAGCTTCAATGCTGCCAAACGAATGAGGCAAATTTTTCCTAAGTGTGCGTTTTATACCGTTCTCAGCTGCATGCGAGACGTACATGGAGAGACGAATGACATGATTGGTTAAAGTCCCTCTCTAATACAAAGAAGAAGAAGATTATGCAAGACGTTCCTTGCTTCGATTTGAAAACAGTGATAGGAAATTTGGTAAATTTACTCTGCAAAATGACATTATAAGACATCACCTTATATTTGCGTTATTTTCAATAGTTTACTATTGTTTGAGAATAATGTTTGGCAATTGAATTGGAGCGCGGTAAAATTTCCGACCAATTGAGGAAGAAATCATGTAAATCTATCGTGGATTATTTGAGTTATTCGCGTACAAAACGTACGGTTTTTCGTGACGGTCGCAATATTTTAGATTTTCATTTGACACCCTACCCTTGCCGTAAGACGTAGTCTCAATGGTAACAGGGGGATGGACAATTTACAGTAGTCAGTCCAAGTAACCTCGGTGGACACGATTCATCGCAAGAATTAGCTGGTATGGGCTATTTCTTTTCATATCTGATTCGAATACTTTGATTCTATGGTTTGATGTTTAACCATGTTATTGCATTGGTAGCGATAAATGCACAAATTAAATTTATTATCTTATTCCACAGATTTAGGGTTTTTTTAATTTAGTTGAAACAATAAAAATTAAACCAACGAACTGATTTGAATAAAGATATATTTTGCTTCAAGCGGAGCACTGCGTTATTCAAAATATTTTTAAGAAATGATTCTATTGAAAATGTCATTATCTACCATAAGAAAATATTTCGTTGATTTACCACGGGGTGTTGTTCTCAGTGTGTATTATGAGATTCTTGGAACTGTTAATTATATTAATAGAAGTTCTGAGAAAATCACAGTAATTCGGTGGAAAATTGTTCTTTCACCATCTATACGTAATGTTGTTGTTTTTTTCATTGATCTTTTCGTAAGGGGCTATTCATAAACCACGTAGACTTTTCAGGGGGAGGCGGGGGTTTGGTCTACTCTCTCCATTACAAAATTTCAAAAAAATGTATGGAGAAAAGTCTACGAGGGGGGAGGGGGGGTCTGAGATTTTCAAAAATGAGTCTACGTGGTTTATGAACAGGCCCTAAAATGTATCGATTTAACAGGAGAATATGTAGAGTTTCCGTTTGCAGATCAACTTCCGTAATTTTTTCACAGAATTCTGTGATCGCTACACACCAAATCCTTATCTTAATATTAAGTAAAAAAAATAAGGCTTTGATCAGTAAATTAGAATTTTTACTGAATGATCTGTAAAATTTCTTCAATTTATAGATATCCGTCAAAGAACTTCAAGTTTTAAGCAAATCGTTTTAAAATATGACTGAATATTTGTATTTATTTTACAGATGTACTTTGTAAAGAAATGAACTATCATTGAAAATCCGCAATCAAGTAAACGCTTTACCGATTTTCAGTAAAACCATAATAAATGCTGACGCAGAATGTGAAAATCACTGGAATTCAGTAATCTTTACTGAACGCGAGTGTGTAAATCACACCAGTCAAACCTCTGCCATTTTCGCGTGCTCAAGCGGTGGCAGCTGATCAAAATAATTTTTTTTTTATTCTTTCCATTGATTTTCTGAACGAGTAAAAGGCATCAGACTTATTTGCTAGCGTTCAAACGTAGGCAACAACAGATGTTTCTAAAATCGTTAGCTGTCAATGATCCTCAACCAACTCCTAAATGCATCGGAAGCCATGACGTCGTTCACTGTATTGATGGTGTCAACAAAACTGTCTGCGTCGATGAGCCATTCATGTATATCCCCATAATCCAAACCTTGCAGCTATTTTTTCGGAATCCTGAGACCAGATCTCTTCAGGCGCTTGAGAAGACAGCTCATCTTTCACGGGAATCTTTTATGAGAAAAATGATTATTTTAAAAAAAAACCACCCTCTTTAAAAGAGCAGAAAAAAACACAATTTTAAATTGTTGATTTTGTAAAATTAACCAAAATTCAGTATTGATTGATATTCAGTAATTTCTGGTAGCTATCGTGCTTCCAATTTCACAGTTTTTTACTGTACTCAAAAATATCGACACGTTGATTTTACGTGAAATTTCACTTAATTTCCACCTGAACACGTAACCAAATCTTCTTCAGTACAATCAGGTGAGCATTACGTGTTCAGTGAATTGTACGTGAAAAATCACGTAACATTTATGTGATTTTCACGTAGAATGTGAATTTACGCGGAAATCACGTAGCTCTTACGTGAATTCCACGTGTTTATTACTGATTTTGGCAGTAGACGAAAATTATGTGCGTTTCACGTAAAAACAACATGCCGATTTTTTCGAGTGTGTATATTTTACTGATTTTCCATGTCGATTACTGAGTATTTCAGTAAGTTTTACCAAAAATCTTTTGTGAATCGACCAATATTTCAATCGCGTACAACAAACCTTGTTAACCAGCTCAGGTTTACTCACACATTTACTTGGCAAGATGATTGGGTGTTGTTGGCTGAACTCGAATCCTGATGCCTGTAGTCGGCCTCCTAGACGATGCAATCCGTCGGTGTCCAAAAATTGTTTCATTATTGTTATCAAACTGCTACTGGCATTTTTTTGCCTGAAGATAGTTGATTAACCTCTGTTAAAAAATGTTGCTGCAGAATCATTCTTTCATACTTTATTGTGTGCTTGTTTCCGCTCATCCAAGGTGAGATGTCCAACAGTTCGATCCGATTTGTTAGTGAAACAGTCCCAACAAACATCGGTGTTGAATTAGAGCTTGTTCAAGCAAATGTGGAGAAGCTATTCAGCTGTTTCTTCTAGAATAGCTGAATAGGTTCTCCAAATTTGTTTGAACAAGCTCTAATTCAACACCGATGTTTGTTGGAGTTTCGTTTGAATCGTAAGCCATATGCCATGACATAGTTCCATGTCATAGTTCCGTTCTTCTACCACTGCTAGTGGTCGTTGATCAACCGACACTATAACAGTTTTTACTGATTTTCGCATCCCGCGCTCCTCCAGTAGGGAGTGGACCTGTCCATCAAATTGTAGCTTCTGCTAATTTCTTAACTGAAGCACTCCTTGAGACTAGATCTTTAGGGATTTCCTTAGAGCAAATAATGGCTAGGTATAGAGTTGGTTCAATAAGTGCGGCAAAGAATTTAATCTCGTAAAGCATTTGGTTCAAATGCGATGCACGCAAAGTTATTTTTCAACCTGTTTTAAACCAGGCACCAAATAGTGGTTAAATTTATAATACAGATTTTTTTACAGATTTTCAACAGCCGGATACAGATAAAAAAGATTTTTGGATGTGAAAATACAGATTGACCATGAAAAAAATGTGGCAACACTGGTTCGGCCCAGCGGAAACTTGCCAGAATGCCGAAGAGGAGCTGGCGAAGAAGTTGGAAGAGAACCTGGAGAAAGTACCGAAAGGAAGGAAAACGCTTGGAGTGGACGATGCCTCCGATAAATCTAGCTCCAAGTCGGACCGCCAATCCGGCGCTGGATCATCGTTCGAGAAGAATATGTAAGCTATGGAGAAGGAACAGCGGGCGAAGGAGAAGGAAATAGAGGAGGAACGTCAACTTTGGGAGAAGCGGATGGAAATGGAACGGATCCTGAAAGAGAAAAGGCTGCAAATGGAGACTGAAATGCGACAAAGGGAAATGGCGCAGGAAAGAGAGCTGTTGGATTAGGCGTTGCGATAACAGCAAGAGCATTTGGATCAAATGGAGCGAATGCGACAACAGTACCAGGTGAAGACGGCGATTGTGAAAAAAAAAGCTTAACACTCCCATTGCGGAGAAGCAGCAGGACTCCCAGGAACTAGCGCAGCAGGAGAAATCAGGAACGTCGAAAAAGGGTGGAAATGTGAAGCTAACAAAGAAACCCGAATCGGAAGAAGAAGATACAGAAGAGAAAGATAGTGAAGATGAAAGCTCGGATGAAGAGTGCGAAGATTGCAGCTGCTCCGAAGAAGAGGAAAGTCAAGAGTCTGAAGAAAAGTCCGAAGGAGAATCCGAAGAGGAATCGGACAAAGATGAGAAAAAAAAGCAGAAGAAAATGAAGCGTGTAGTCAGGGAAGAAGAACCAAACGGGCTGGGGTGCAACCCAGCGGGGCCTACAAAGTCGCAACTGACTGCGCGGAACGGAATTTCCAGGAAGCTTCCTGTTTTCTCTGGAAAACCGGAAGAGTTGCCGCTTTTTATCGGCAGCTACGAGGCGTCCAACAAAGCATGCGGTTACAACGATATTGAGAACGTGGTTCGACTGCAGGAGTGCCTCAAAGGTCCGGCACTCGGAAGTGTTCGAGGGCAATTGTTGCTGCTGAAATCGGTCCCGAGGGTGATTACAAAGTTGCAACAACTCTACGGACGACCGGAACAACTTCTACAATGTCACCTAGAGAAGGTGAACCGGCTAGAAGCCCCGAAGGCCGAACGGTTGGAAACATTCATTCCGTTCAAGAACGCCGTGGAGCAGCTGTGTGACCACCTAGAAGCAGCAAATTTGAAGCAAGATTTGGTCAATCCGTTGCTGCTGCAAAATCTGCTGGACAAACTGCCGTCCGCAGATAAACGCGAATGGGTGCGCTTCAAGAGCGCAAAGAAGAAGGTAAACCTGCGCACCTTTTCCGACTTTTTGGCGCGGATCGTATCCGAAGCCTGTGAAGCGAACGCGTGCAATGCGACGAAAGTGAGCGAGACTCGATCCGAACGACACGGAAAAGCTGGAATGAGAGAAAAGGGAGCGGTTTACAGCCACAGTACTCCCGCAAATATGAAGGACAACACTCCGCTTAGAAATCCGCCATCCGGAAGCGTGAGACCGTGCAAGGCCTGCAAACGCCCAGACCATCGGCTACGTTTTTGCCAAGATTACATGGCAATGACGTTTCGCTGATCGAATGAAGATCGTCGAGAAGGAGAAGCTTTGCAAAGTTTGCCTGAACGAGCACGGGAAAGCGCCTTGCAAATTCAGGATTCGATGCGACGTTGGAGAATACCAGGAACGTCATCACCCACTGCTACATCCGGTCGGATCAAGGGTTGTTATGAACACCTATTTTCACGTGCAAGGCACGATTTTGTTCCGGATGATTCCCGTGACGTTGCATTGCAGCAATCGTGTGGTGTCCACGCTGGCGTTCCTGGATGAAGGAGCGTCAATAACACTGGTGGAGCGGTCGCTGACCGATAGATTGGGCGTGGAAGGAATCCACGAACCACTCACGATCACGTGGACAGCCGACGTAACGAGGAACGAGACAAACTCGACGAAGATGAATCTGTGGGTGTCCTCCTCCGGAGGCGGAGGGAAACTACTTCTGAAGGCGGTGCAGACAGTGAAGCAGCTTCTTCTACCGAAGCAATCTGTGGATGCCACTGAGTTGAGTGCATCTTATCGCTTTCTTCAAGCCAGCGTCCCGGTATGCTTATCGGTTTGAATAACCTCCATGCCATCGCGCCGGTGGAAGCTAAGATCGGCCAACAAGGAGAGCCGATCGCCGTTCGTTCTAAGCTCGGCTGGGCAGTCTATGGGCCAACTAAAAGACCACATGAACGACGAAATTTTGTTGGGTACCACCACAAAGTTTCCAACGAAGACCTGCATGACCTACTGCGTGACCACTATGCACTATAAGAATCCGTAGTGGCTGTGTCGCAGGAGTCGATGGAAGAAAGGCGCGCTCGAGAGATTCTGGAGCGAACCACAATCCGCGTCGGTGACCGGTTCGAGACCGGTATGCTGTGGAAAACCGATAATCCGAGGTTTCCAAACAGCTATCCGATGGCGCCGAACGAAGCAGCTGGAGCAACGTTTGGGGTAGACGCCGGAGCTATCCGCTAACGTTCGCCGGCAGATCGAAGAATACCAGCAAAAGGGGTACGCGCATCTAGCGTCAGCAGAAGAGTTGGCGACGTTTGAACCGAGTTCATCTTGGTTCCTCCCTATCAACGTCGTATTGAATCCAAAGAAGCCCGGGAAAGTACGACTCGTATGGGATGCGGCAGCAACAGTCCACGGTGTCTCGCTGAATTTCCAATTGCTCAGGGGCCCGGATTTGCTCATTCCGTTACCAAGCGTCATTAATCGTTTCCGTGAGCGGCCAATTGGTTTCGGAGAGGAGCTCCAAGCAAGGAATAACCGAAGATAATAGGAGACTTCTTCCTAGAAAAAGTGACAACGGTACACTTTTTTGGATTCAAGAATATACAGTTCACCTCGCACCACCTTTATACAGTCTTTAAATCTTCCTGAAACTATAAAGTGTCTCATAGCGAATCCACGCAAATGTAGACTTTGAGGTCGTCAGCCTAGCTTAGCCGATTCGATTTCGAGAAAAATTAGCGGCCCAAGGGGAATGTCGGACAAGGCAGGGAACGAAGAGGCCAGCTCATCGCCAATTTTAACCTTGAAAGATCTGCCACAGAGGTACGATTTGAACCACTAAAGCCAGGGGACGATGAAGCCAAGCCTTTTTTGGTTTTGCTCCCGGGGGTGTCGTGGTTTTTTCTCGGGGCGGTTTTTTTCGTGTATAATACGCCCGTTTGTGGAACAGCTTTCAACCCCTCTATGATGAAGAAATTTTTGATAGAGTTTGTTAAAAATTCTCCCCCCGCGTCGGTATTATTTTGTTTTTCTCTTATAACGTTTGCATTAATAAAAATGGACTTTTTTCGGATGGTGAAAAAAAAAGCTAAGACAGATAATTGCTTTTGATAAATTTCCCATGGAAGGTAATTATATAAGCTTACTTGCAAAAAAATTCTACGCCCTTACAAGCAGCCTTCCAGCAATTAACCGGAACATTCGCCATGGCGGACGAAAACATGCGTGTAGGCATGATTTTGAGTTCTTTCTTCGTTTTATTTATCAATTCCTCCTCAGTTTTCGCGACAAAATATTTGGAGTAGATCTTACGCTTCAGGTTGGCCCAGAAATTCTCGATGGGACACAGCTGGGGGACGTTGGGCGGGTTCGCCGACCTGGGTACCACATCAATATTCAGCCGCTCCATCTCCTCCAACGATCGCTTCGAGTAGTGGGCCGATGCCAGATCCGGCCAGAACACCGCGTCTTCGCCCTTATGGTATTTCTTGATGAACGACGCAACTTCCGGCAGGCATTTCGTACTATAAATTTCCTCGTTCACGGTCAGTCCGGAGCAAAAGAAGAGCGGCTTTGACATCCCCTTCTCGCTGATTGACAGCCACAGCAGCACCTTCTTGGGGAACTTGGTGTGTGAAACGAACTTCACCTCGGAGCTCACTTCCTTCGTGGGGGAAGTAAAATACGAGGTGCCCTGCCAGTTGTTGTCATTCAGGAAGAGATCACCACCGCCACGTCGCGATTCACCGGGAAAATCGAGTTTACCATCTTATTCAGTCGCTGCCGCTACGTCATTGCCTGCAGCTCCGAAACCAGTGGACGTGACTTCCGCTTCCTGACATGCATGTTCATGTTCGCTAGGTACTTTTCCACTGTTTGCATCCTTTGGAGCTTCTTGTCGCTCAGAGTCGTCGGCCGTCCGGAACCGGGCTTTCTTTCGATACTCTGATTGTTGTCTAATAGTGCCCAGATGTTGTAGATGCCGGAACGAGCGTATCCGGCGTCCACAAAGTGCCGCACGATGTCCGTTTCGACGCGGCGGTTTTCCGTTCTTTGAACGCGCACACTTCTGAATGGAGGTACTTCACTGTTTTTGCCATCACGGTTAGAGTTCGACTGATAGAGCTGTCAAATTTTGTCTGCTGACTCGTGCGTTACCATGATTGATGCTGCATGAGTAGTTTCGTCTGTGCGGGTGAACGTAAACCCATGAAAAATCGGCAATTTTTGTCTATTTTTTTTAAATGCAAACGTGAATATGGCTGCTCGGTAGGCTGACAGTATGAAATATGCGCTCTTAAAAATATTTTGTTAAAGATAACCATTTTAGTTTAAAATTGATTTGATTGTTATGAATCGAATATTATTTAAATTAATTTCAGGCAACGGTGACTACTTTAAATAGTGTTATTGGTTTGAATTGAATAAAATTTTGAATTGATTTGGATCTTAGAAATTCGATTGGAAATATCCAACCAATTGGAAATATTTTAGCTGTTTTGGAATCAAAACCTTAACCACTTTCTCAAAATTGTCTCATATGAATATAGGACTTGCTTTATCTCCGGAAAAAAACAGATATCCAGAACCATTTTTCGGGAAAGGGGTAATTACAAAAGAAGTGGTGGATGATGAGGCATCTGTTTTACTAGTACAGATAGCGCTAGCATGATGCTTGGAGAAGTGTCGGCATTCACAAAGAAAAGGTCTAGAGATCGTCCCTTTTCATTCACAATGTCGTTAATCTGGCGTAAGGATGCAACGGAATAATGATCAAGCATCGAAATCGAACTCGCATGGATGTGCGATTGGGAAAAGGCGGGATAAAGGAAGCTGTCGGATCCACGCCGCCATTTGACACCGGGGAGATTAAAATCCCCGATTATCACGATTTCGTCTCTAAGGGAGACATTTCCAGAAATCCAGCAACTTACTGAAGGTGCACAATTATGAGATCATCGTCGCTAACTCTGTCAGGAGGAAAGTAAAAGGTACATAGGTACAGGGTACGATCTTTAAGATTCAACGAGATCCAAACTTGCTCTGTTGACTTCCAAGATTCATCTTCATGTGCGCACAGCGATTAAAACGCCTCCATCAGAAACCTTTCGACTATTTAGAGCACTTCGGTGGAACCGAAATACCTTGTAGCTATGGAGAGAGTGTTATCATTGAGCCATGTCTCACTAAGGCCGTTTTCAGCGGTCGCGGTCTATTCTAAATTTTGACATTTAAATAGACCAAACCAAATTTTCCATTTTCACCGGTGCGTTCTAATTTTCATTTTCGAACAGTTTTGGTGTAAAAAAAGTAAAACTGTCATACGCTTTGTTTTATTTTGTGCCGAATTTGGAACGGAATCCAGCGCGTTCTAAATGTGTTAAAACAGCTGGAAAAACGGCGTAAAACAAAAACAAGGGCAAAGTGCACAACGCGTCGATCGGTCGCTCGTTTTTCGGTAACTCTGTTTTCAGCTGTGTTCGTTGTGTTAAACTATTGTTGTGAATGCGACAATAAGCCATTAATTTGATAAAATAATTTCTCGATCAATTAAATCCGAAAGTTACGTGCCCTTATCAATAGTAGGGGAAAGTGCTCTAAGGTGGGTCTACAGAGCTAGAATTTGGCACATATTGGCTCTAATATAAAAGGTTGTTTAAACAAGCCTAAAATACTTTTACAGCTTTGTTTATTTTTATCATGCATGATTTTTGTAACAAATATTTTTTACACTATACTTGAGTCTTCCCCAAAAAGATGTATTTCCCATATACTGAGTTCTGTGCACTAGGGAAGCATATGAAGGCTAGTAAGAGAGATGCTTTAGAAAATTTCAGTCACAAATATGATTTTTCGAAGTATTTGAAGCATTTCAAATAGCAACACAAGTTTGCACTCCTGGAAGTAAGTACACAAAAGGAAGAGTGACACAAGTTTTGCCAAGCTGAAAATCCCAAACATCTCGCACCTTGCGCAATCAGCTAATAAGCCTAAAAAAGGCTTTTGAAATTTATGCGACCTTTAAGGGGTTGAGCGAGCTTAGATGCAGGATATTTGGAATTTTTCAGCTCCGCAAAACTTCCTCTGCTGAGAAATTACTTCCAGAACCGGGTGTTGATTCACGAGACAGTTATGGGTCAAACAACGTTGAAGATCAAGACGGAAGTTTTGCAAGGTTCCATCCTCTGGATCGGAATGTTCAATAGTGCTAATGTTGGCGTAGTGATCGTTAGTTTTGCGGATGACATCGTATTGTCGATAACAGGCTAGTGGAAAACGGAGGTACTGTTGGTCGGCAAATGAAAAGTGTCATTGCTCCGAAAGGATTGATGGCGAACTGAACTTGAATAGCTATGTTAGCTCTGCGCAGGGGAAGGGGGGGAAGGCACGCAGCGGGGGGGGGGAGACCTTTCCAAAAAAGGGGGGCAAGGTTGGTTTCCTTTTATTTTTTTCTTCCAGGAATATTTTGGTGCTCGGTGGCGCGATCTATAGGGGGTGTTGGGATTTTAAATAGGGGGGGGGGGTTTTTTTTTGAGGGGGGGGGGGGGGGGGGGGGGGGGGGGGGGGGGGGGGGGAGGGGGGGGGAGAGAGAGAGAGAGAGAGAGAGAGAGAGAGAGAGAGAATTATATCGTCTCCAACCAGTGGTTGCACATACTGAACAATTAACATTAACGGACACTTAACGGACAATACAACGCCCGGTGGACCAGTAGAGTAGGGTCATTTTCATGTTCCGACAGATGGAGCGGGAATGGAGCCCCATTTATGTGACAATACGCCTGAATGACGGGTGGATTATCTTCTCTACTCTCACCCAAAGTATTTGACAATACCCGTCCGTTTCTTGCAACAAGATTAAACAATTCTAGGCTTGTTCTGGAATAAAAAAAAAACGATTTTAAAAACTTTAGATTTTTCCCATGTTTTTAAATCAAACCACATTGAATGCCAAACATTTAACGGGTCATGTTGGATTATTGTATAGAATAACCACCGAATTTGTTTGCAGTTTGTACTGAAAATGTACTTTTCATCCGCGACCCTCTCACCCAAAGCAACACAGAAGAAACACCGTTTTTTACTCACCATGCTCACACCGTTTCAATAGATTATATTTTTTTAATGGTTGTTCAAATAATAAGTGATTAGCTTTTAACAAACATACATTTTGAGTTTTGGTGGTTTATAGCTCATGGTTTGTGTCCCCTTTGCTTACCTTTAGTATAATTATTTTATCTGATATTTTCTAAAAAGGAACATCAAACATAACCTTTTAAAACGACGTAAGTCACAAATGTAAGCAAGCTGTGTTTTTTGTGCTGAATTGTTGCTACTTGCATTCTTAACACACGAGTAGTTAGTAAATAATTTAAGAAATTTTATTCATCAATGACGAAAAGAAATTCATATGATCCAACTGAAACACGTTCTGTCGAAACATGGTATATGTAGCAATCATGTGTATCTGAGTAGTATGAAACCAAAACGGTGTATCATTGAATTACATTAAAATTGTTGTTCAAATTCGAGAAATACCACCATTTTGCATATTTTTCTATTCGTGGTTATTTCAGCTGCATGAAAAAACATTCGTTTTGTTTTGTTTGCTTGTTTTTTTTTAATTACATGCTGGAAAATATTATACTTACTTTTGAAAAACTTTCGAATGTCCATTTATGGTACTTCTGGATAAAATGAATCAAATAACTGCTTTAGACTGCTTATAATTTAAAAAAAAAAACCGTTGCGCAATTTCCACATTGTGCACTAAATTCGCCAGCAGAGCAACTTTTTCGAAATCAAGTTAGGAATGAGAAGTAATGAACATCGACATTGATAGTAGCTTTCCTCTTAGTTCATACGAGTGTTCTCGACTTGTAGTGGTATGAATTTGATTGAAGAATTTCCATTATTCTTGTTTTATGCCTTTGTCATGCAAAATAGTAACCGAGTGCTTATGAATGTATTTTACCCGATGATTCGTTTTGTTATGAAGGTTCTTCTGTTTATAAACACGCGCAGAACCATCGCTTATTCTTCCGGTCTTCCTCTAAACTCTCCACCGATTGCTTGTCGATCTGCCAAACTTGGAAGACATCTGCATGGAGTTATCTCAAATTATAATAATCCGTCCAATCTATCACAAAACGTTGCGATTGGTTGAGCGGACTGGAGATAATGAAATCCTTTTGTATAAGGCCAAGTCTCTCCCGGTTGGTATTAAACCGATGAGCATGGATATCAATAGAAACATAAAGTTACCAGAAGGCACAAAATGCATCTACGGACTCTTATTTTTACGAAATCCCTCAATTGCAATTTTTAATGGATTAGCATAGATTGTTCATTAGACACTTCAACTTGATTGATACAGTTATTAGTTACAGTAGTGCAATAGATTGTAGAATACAGTAGTAAAAATTGTAAGTTACGAAAAAAGAGTTTGGTTCGAGCATCGGCTGTGAAAGGTTGTGTCGGTGCTTTATTACGCACTATTTTCCTATCGAGCATGGCGCGTTTCGTGTTGTTTCGGTTATCTATAATTCGGTGTAACGAGTGATCGAGTGAGCACAGTAAGAGAACAACAAAGCGTCTCTCAAGCGTTCATAAAATTATCCTTGTTTTCCTAACGGAAAACCACCATTACACTTTGTGAGTGGCTCCAATAGCATCCTTATTATTGGTTTAACTCAGATCAAATCGGATTTCCAACATTATAAAAAATCACCTTGTTTTTTCAATGAAAAACCACCATTACACTTTGTGTGTGGCCCCAATAGCATCCTTACTGTTGGTTTAAATCGGTTCAAATCAGAAATCGGTACTAGTATTTAAATATTTTACTAAACGAAGCGTGAATTCAGCTTATTGTTTACCAAAACGAACCCTGCTGCCACCCAATCTTGTTATCCAAAATCCCAGTGATTTCTCGTGGAAGTGCGGCGGTGGTCTCGGCTTCCAATAAAACGTCCAAATAAACGTTAACGCATTCCTACCCTTTCCTTATTTGACCTGCATTCGGGCGAGGCCAGCGCCGGTATTGCCTTAGTTTGGGATCACCAGTTTTACACATTGACCATGTTTGCATCATCTGTTGATCTTCTGAGTAATAACAGCTGAACTGGCAGTAACGGAATAACAACTTCGGGCGGTTAATCATGCTCATTATCCTGCTCATGCTCATAAAAACGGATAAATTCTTTGAATAGGATAAGACAACTGCAACTTCTCGCTCTGACTAGCTTGCTGTTCTGCTTCTCACACGCTGAATCAAACTGTAAGATATGATCAACATATATTCTCAATAATACGAAACTACAGTACCCTAAAACGGGGAAAGCGGGGTAACGGGGCGGTTTGACCCATGCCATGAATAGTTCAAATAAATATTTTTCGTTGATACTCTTTCTAACTATCAACTGTGTTTCTTAATCTAGTATTATTTGGCTTCTGAAAGCTATAGCATAGGTTTGAATATTCAGTTTTTTGATTAACCAAGAACTGAACATTTTATTGAGCATAGCTTCTTCAACTTTCAGCTAGCGGGGAAAAAAATCAATCATTGCTTATCTAATAGCTAACATTACAGATTAAGAGATATTTCCCTAGTAGCATATTTGTTTCAAACCAGTAAAGGTGACTGCTCTGTGACTCAATTAAGTCACAATAGAGCTGCTGAAACCAGTTTTGACTGTTGTGTGCTGCTTGGAGTTTTTAGATACTTTAGGCTACATAGGTTGGGTTCTTGGTTAAAGGAAAAATATTGTAATAAAATTGTTACTCGTTACTATTTAAAAACTATTATATAATTATAACTATTTTCTCATGGATGTCAATTTTTTACGCTTTTTTGCTACAACTTGTTACAAAATCGAGGCAACTTCGCGTAGTTTGGCTTTTTCATTTAGGCAAAGGAGCAATCTGACAAACATCCCAAGCAACACAAAATCGTCATATTTGGTTACAGTGACTTGATTGTGACTTAATTGAGTAGTATTGTAGTAACATCAACTGTATTGCAACAAGGTACCTTGCAACCTTCTAGAGATAAAAAATAAATAATAATATATTGAAACAAATAATAAAATTCTAAAAATAAAATCAAAACTTAGGGGGGGGGGGACGCACCGGGCGGTGTGGTGGGTGTGGGGAGTGGGGGAAAAGGGGGGAAAAAAGTTTTTTTTTTTTTTTTTGCGGGGGGGGGGGGGGGGGGTGTTTTTCCTTGTTCGCACTTTTTGGGAGAAGCGCAGTGGTGTTGGTGTGAGTTTGGTGGATTGGATTTTTTTTTTTTTTATTCACCCACCCCATGCGATTCATCAAAACGTAAAGATAGAGAGGTACGTGGTTGTGTGTGTTGGCAGTAGTTTGCATCGCATCAGCGGCAACAACAATAACAACGGTATCATCTGGCACGACGTCTGCGACAGTAGCACCTCGTCGCGCGTTGCGTTGTTTTGCGTCGCGGATTACTAGTGTGCGTGTACAATTGGTTCCGGTGAGCTGAAGTTAGAAGAGTGTTGCGTGTCGCGGGATTCAAAAAACAGCATACAATCAATTGCGCTGCTGTGTGTTGGTGATTTTTCCTCAAGCGAGCTCAGGTCCTAAGTGTCGTCGTTCGCGAGTATTGTGTGGGAAGATAGTGTGTATTGTTTAGCAACCGTGTAAAGTTAGAGGTCATAAGTGAGTTTATTTTTCTTATTAAGTCTGTTTCCTGCATCCAAGTGCCAATATCTAGAACTAGATTTTAGAGGAAAATACCACAACTGTGCCAAAGTAATTTTGATTCGGTGTGTAGGCTGAGTTTGTTAATTAATCGGTGCAAGAAGAGTATATTAGAAATAGATATCATGTTATTAACGGAAGGTTTCCGACACGTCGGCGACGGTCGAGTTGATGTAGACGAATGCCGACGGCAGCAGCTGCGGGTCCAGCAGGGCTTGGCCATCTAGGACATCGAGGAGAGCCGGTTTGCAAAGCAACAAATTATTTATTTCTACCATATTTTGAAGACAATATTTAATATCCTCTTTTATTTTATTTTATTTTGTCTATTTTGTTTGGTTTTGTTTTTCGTTATGTTTGTCTATTTTCAGTCACATTTGAGCGGTCTATTGCTTTTGGCGGATGGTGTAGGTATGTACTTTCAGCGTATCGTTAACCAAAACGAACCCTGCTGCTAACCCTACCCCAACTATCCAACATCCCAGTGATTTCTCGTGGAAGTGCAGAGGATTTCTCGGCTTCCTTCAAAGCGAGTATCACGTCAACACGTTCCTTCCTATTCCCTACTTGACCAGCATTCGGGCATGGCCGGCGCCGGTATTGCTTTATAATGGGGCACCAGTTTTTACACATTGAAGATGTATGTTTGTCCCAAACATCATCTGTTGGTTCTTTGTGCAAATATTGCTGATCTGGCAATAACGGAATTGCATCCGTGGGCGGTCAATCATGCTCATGCTCATGCTCAATATTTGAGCGTGTGTTCGTGTGAGTTCATTATTAGGGGCGTATTATTAAGCTTGGGACCGAGCTTGGGAACGATGTGCTAGTACTGACTGAGCCAAGAAAAAAATCGTATTTGTTCGGGACCTACTGGTCTTAGAGTTAGTCTATGGTTTAACCGTACCGGTTACAGTTGGGATGATAACCCGAATTGGTGGTTAGGTGCTTCTTATGGTAATTGTTATTGCGGGTAGACATTTAGGACATACTTACCCAAGAGACTGGCTTCATCCCCCACCAATTGCATACGATTTCTTCTAGGCCTATGTGTGTACAACACTGCAAAATGTTGCAAATGTCGAAAACACTATGGCTTCGACGTACGATATTTCTCGCAACCGCCCATTTCGAACAACTCTCTTTTCCAGTTATTTTGGAGGCCTTAAAAGGGGCCGTTTTGCGGTCAGGGGAACAGCTAGTGCAGCCACCTTACTTCGTCATAAAGCTGAGCTTGAGCAAAAGTCGAAGAATTGGAAATGCTGCCGGAACATTTCTTTCCCAGCGCTCAACAGCTCTCAATACGTTCTCAACAAAATCAAACCTCGAACTTATATCGACAAAATCCAATATATTATCGTGAAAGGATCCTTGTATCTTCATTACAGTATCTCTGTAAACGGTAAGGACTTGGAGTGCTGCAAATTATTCACAGCCAAACAACAAGAGCAAATTTCAGCTGACGACTTTGATCTGGAAGGTCAATTGAAAAATAAGAGCCAATCTCGAGGCATTGACGTTGACAGGAAAACCAATTTGCTTAAAACAATTTTACCATTGGTGGAGGAAGAGAAGAAGAGATTTTGGATTGAATTGCCTCAATCTGGACAAACGGGAGACTGATAGGTAGAATGGATCTTTATTCCGATATTATTCTTGTTATGATTGTTATCGTAACCTTTTACTTCATTTACATTTTTTATTTCATTTAGTATTTCATTATGTCTCTAAGAAGGATTAAACATTCGAGAAATACTAAGAATGAATTAAAAAAAGTGATTAATATTCTTATTTTACTGTCACTTCAAAAACGGGACTCATATGGGGTTACTTTCAAGATTGGACAAACCGACCTGATATTTTGTTCACATTTTTTTGAACTAACTGCTATATTTTATTTTTGCTTTCAAAAATATGATAAAAAATAAGGCAATTGCGCAAAATAACTCAAAAACGTCGAATAGTAATATGGGACTGATATGTGGTTACAGGCGGTGCAGTTTCATAAAGTTACATTTATACAAAGTGACAGCACTTAATTTTCAGTAACGGGGGCTTCCATTATGACATATATGTCAACTTATGTATGCTAGAAATCAATGGTTGGTTCGTTGGTTTAGGTAGTGTGTTTTTGGGGGGTGTTGTGGGGGGAGAAGGGGGGGTGTTGTGTTTATATTTTTTTTTTTTTTTTTTTTAAATTCAATTGGCGATAACGCCAATTTAGTTCTCCGCCCTATTTCATGAGAAAAATAACAGCAGAACCCTTCTGACATTCCTTAAAACCTATGTCCCAACCATTCATTCTAATAACTATGCACTTTCTTACCTAAACTCACAGTTTTCACTCCTCGCAGCGCCGGATGTAGAAACGCATTTGCAGATTCGACGAATGCCAGCGTCTGTGCTTCGATGTCGGTTGTTGGCAGGGCTGCAGGGAGGAAATCAAAAAAACCATAGAGCATAAAGCAAAATCGAACCTAATCGTGTAACGTTGCAGCTGATTGGGACCTTTGGTTCGAGTAATGTCCCACCCTGGGACTATTCCTTATCGGTGCAATGAATCACACCTTCGAGGCACAAAAAGCGAAAACCACAAATGTGCCAACTTCCAAACGATCGTGTTCCAGCATGGCATCGAAGATATCACATTGCAATTTTCTGCCACACCTCACCTACCGACGTCGTCTACCCGGAGAACTGCCTGAGGTCAAATTTTACGGCACGTCATAAATTGAGCTTCTTCCTACACCGAAGAGCACTAATCCCGAACACTTGTAATATTCAACCGGTTAACCTCAGCCGCCCCAGCCTTCATTGCTCATGCAAAATGAAAATTCCATTATCTCATAAAACTTACATGTTCTAACGTTGGACATGTATTGCATAACTCAAGTTGAGTGCCACCACACGGCTTCCTCTTGAGTGTGCTAAAATATGAAGTGATAAAATGTGTGAAACTTTCTCCTTCATTAAGGAAACGGCACACACACACACACACACACACACACGTTCGACTGGTCCTCTCTCCAGCTTCGATCATCAACCGACGACCCGGACCGCAATCCAGGAATAACTCACTTGGTATGCTAACTATATGGCCAGTCCACTTCTCATGAGCTGCCTCACAATGATTGGCGCACGGAGGGACAAAACCCACTCTAGTCCTAAGCTTCATCCCTCATGACGCCACTGCTCGACAAATAGTTGGACCCCGAGGAAGAAGTTCTCTACGAGGGAAAAGTTCATATCACTTTCGTTATTGCCTTCATTGGAACATTTTTATCACCGAAGAAATGCACTGAACTTTCTCCATCTGAAAATCGTCGAACATCCTCATCGTCATCGTCATCATTATTCTAAACCAAATGCTTCCGCTTTGTGGTGCCAATGTGGTTCGGATCGATCGTGCTCTAGCAGCATTTTTGTCGGCTGAAATTGAAATTAAATTTGAAAATTTTCCTTCGCATCAACACTTTTTTATAATTGAACCATTTTCAGCCAACTGCCCGGTGCCAAATAAATAACGATAAACTCTCGTTAGGATCTTGTTATCTGCTTCGCTCTGCTTTCTCCCGAAATTGGCATCCGGCGTCCACTGGGACAGCGCGAGGCGGAGATCACACGCGCCAGCACCACCCAATTAACAATTTCAATTATCTCCTCGCCGGCTGGTCTGTTTTGGCAACGTCCCCAGGCGGAAGTCACGAATCGGCACCGAGTCGACAAGTCGCTCCACGCTGCTGGCCGTCCGGTTCGTCGTTTGTTGGAATTCACTCGTCCGTACATTTGTTTTGCTTGTGCATACTAATTAGGACTCATACAGACATATAGTTGCAGCCGAAACAGATGAGACATTTCCACGGAAAGGTTCCCCGGTTAGTCCCGGCAGAGGGTGTGACCTTCCACGTGGGTGGACCTTGTTTTGCACCGGAAAGCACGTTCCAATTCGTTGGGGGATTATAATGTTACATGGAATGGAAATCGAATCAAATATCCTGAGTATTTTGTTAGCAAATTCATAGCGATTTCAGATCAAGCTGAACAAATTGTGGTGGATTTAGAGAACCTGTTCCGAAAGCGGCGAATGAAATGTTATTTCAAACCAAACAACCGATTGAGCAAAGGAATCATTTCACAAAACCAAATCCAATCAGCTGTAACTTTCACGCTAATACCTTTTGAAACACAGACCAACAAACTTACAGTTAACAAAGTGATTAGCCGACGTCATGTTCACGTCGACTGGCATCAGATTGCTCATATCGGAGGCAGTGGCCGCAGCTGCGACGGCTGCATCGGCTGCCGCTGCCGCCACCGCTGCACTGCTCGACAGGAATTGCTGATGCTGATGCTGATGGTGGTGATGGTGGTGTTGCTGCTGCTGCTGGTGGTGATGCTGATGATGTTGAACATTAGTGCTGTTGGTATGTTGCGTCGAGTGATTACTATTGCCATCCGTTCCGAGCGTCGTTCCAGCGGAGAGGACGCCCCCACAGCCGTTGCTGATGTTTCCATTTGCGGTGCCGTTGGATGTGATCGAATCAACGCCACAGCTCTGATGGTGAATCAACTCCGGATTACCGTTGATACCGTTTCCGTTCAGTGCCACGTTGCCGTTGGATGTGCCATTGTTGCTACTGATGCTGACGTTGTGGCCGTTGATGGTGGCGCCGTTGCAGTTGCCGTTCGTTCCGTTTGGTACTGTGGAAGGGAAGCGGGAGAGTTAAGGATTAGTAAGAGTGAAGCATAAGGAGTATAATTTTGTTTGGGGTGGGTGGGATGTAGGTTGGGGTGTTAGGTAATGGGTGGTGTTGCATCATGAGTGGTTGCAAAACAATAAGCAAGCGTACCATATCAAAAGAGTCTATTTTTATATTCACGGTATAACTTCAGCTATATTTAATTTAATTATTGAAATAAATATTTCACGCGGCTTTCCTCCGAGTAAAATTACAACCACAGCGGCATTTCACCATTAACGGTTGTTCGTTTCAAAGGTGTTACACCGCGTTGCATGTTTGGATACAATACGACAGCCCCGCGGTGTATTGTATCCAATAAATCTGAGAATAATTGAAGGTTCTTGATTGGCCATAGAAGCCGTTTAAGTCATGGTTTTTGTTTTGCTTTTTTTACTGAGGTACTTCATGAAAAAGATTTACATTAACGTTGGGTGGAAGCGGATGTCAAAATTCATATATGTATTTACTATCTTGTTACGTGAGGGAGAGAGGGAGTTGAAAATTGCCGATTCTTGCGTTACGTAATATACGCTAAGACTCAATTACCCATAAAAATAATATTCAATTGAATCAAGAAAAATAATAAGAGTCTTATATCAATACGTTTTTTTTTTACATTTACCTAAATATGCGGTAAATTTACTTTAAATTGGTAACCCATAGATATGTAAACATTTCCTATATTGTTGGTTCACCATGTGTACTCAAATATGGGTAAAGCGACTTTACCCATAAAATGAGTATGTGCACTTTTCCGCGATTATGGGTGAGGTTCACTCATATCTGGGTAAATTGATCTTAGCGTGTAGATAGACTGTCACTGTAATCATATCATTCTGGTTAAATAGCTGCTTACTTCCGGATCCAAGATTCGTTTGCAGAGTTTTTTTAAGTGCATATTTCGAGTGAGAAGTGAAAGATTGAAGCGATTGAGTGGTTTTTAAGCGATATTTGGAACAATTGAATTCATTTTTGATGTTTTTTGACGTAGACTACGTCTTACGACAAGGGTAGGGTGTCAATTGAAAATCTAAAAATAAGCGACCGTCACGAAATATCGTTACAAATTAAACGCTAATAACTTAATAAATGCTCAATAGATTTTCAAGATGGAAATTTTCCCGCGTATCAATTCAATAATCAAACAGTATCCGTTAACAATTTTAAGCTATTGAAAATAACCAAAACATAAGGTTATGTCTTATAATGACAATTTTTCAGAGTAAATTTACTAAATGCACTCAATTTTACTATCACAGATTTCAAATTTAAGCAAGGGAGCGCTGATATGCAGAAGTGAACGATATAAAACGGGTACACCTTCGCAATTTTACTCAGTAATGTTGCAGTACTTGAGCTGGGCAGACCAACGAGCCATCGAGGTTCAGCAGCTGGCGATGGCATAAACTCTGGAGGCATGAAACCTGCAGTGCGGAGCGGCAAGGAGCCAACGTAGCAGGCGGTGAAACATGCCACAGAAGGTGCAGTGGCGACCAACCAGTGGAAAGGTAGCTGATTGCTAGCAAGCCCTTGGCTAGGCAACCGTTGCTAGGCAGCCATTGTTTATGCAGTGGTGTGCTAGGCAGTCGGTTGCCAAAGCCGGTGATGATTTGTAGCCAGCCGGTGGGCGCCATCACGAGGAGCAAAATAACGTGCTTGAGTGTGTGATATTCTTGGTAGCCATCTATATCTTAAGCGCAACGTGCACGGCAGAAATAACCTGCTTCGTGAAAAGACCGAGAAGGACTAATTCAAATCCGTCCTTTTCAGGACGACCAATCCAAATCTGAGAGAGTTTGTTTAATTTGAATTTATCTAACAACTAACCAAATGGCAGACAGCTTTGCTAA
Organism: Aedes koreicus; assembly: GCA_024533555.2. Classification (NCBI taxonomy): domain Eukaryota; kingdom Metazoa; phylum Arthropoda; class Insecta; order Diptera; family Culicidae; genus Aedes; species Aedes koreicus. The sequence continues at coordinate 65,859 of JAHHFK020003327.1, forward strand.
AACAATTTAAATTTTCTTTCTGTTGCATTCCTTCACACTTAGAAAAAAACGTGTAAAATTATGACTAAAAGAATGCACATAAATGGAGTGGCCTTTATGATTTAATAATCTGTTGCACTGTAAATTACATCAACCAAATTAAATTTGGACTGTAACCCTATTTCGACCACACAGATAAAAAGAAACATTGAATTTTCTACGTTATCTAATGCACATAAAGGGAATACTAGATTTGGCAGAAAATAGTGGGGTATTTCATGTAAATTTAAGCCAGATAACGCCTGAATGTAGTTTGTTGTATGAAAGATGGCAAACATTGTTGTATGGCGCATGAAAGATTGCAAACAATTTCGTTGTTTACGCCTCCTTTGGTTTGGAATTAAACGATGGGAGGTTTTACGCGCCTGTTAAAATTAATTATTTTTTTCTGTGCATATCAAGTTAATGTGATAATTCAAGACGATGTAAATGTTCGATAGTTGAAAATTATACTTGAACCGAATTTCCAACGAAAAGAAATGAAAGACAAATCAACTGCCAGAATTATTAATTGTGACCCCAGCGATGTCTGTGGTAGATGAAAAAAGATCATAGTTTATGCCTGATGCATGATGACAATATTACATCTGAGGAATTGATTTAGATTTGGCAACCAACAGCGGCTTGCTAGTGTGCAACTAATAGCCGGCTCAAAAATGTGCACTTCGGTTTACTGCCGCAGGAAGCAAAAGAAATTTCACACGTCGATGATTGCCTATAGTCGAAATACAACTGAAGAGCAGACTATGTGTAGAAGTGAGGAGTGGCTCTTTCAGTTAACATGGCTGGTCTTGTAATTTTAAAGGACAATGGCGAACAACCAATATAATTTCTGAAGGTCGTGTAATGTTATATTATTTTGATGGACTCGTAACGGATATTTGAAATAGCCTTAATAGAACATAAAGATGCAGCAGCAAACCATTACGTCGACCTAAATTGTGTGATTTTTTCAAATTGTGTGTCATGTAGTGTCCATATTTTTTAAGTGTGTTGAGCATTGTGCGCAATTTACAAATGGCTGCCGTCATGAAAAATTAAAAAATATCTTACGACAAGGGTTTGGTGTCAATTGAAAATCGAAAAATAATCGAACGTCACGAAATATCGTTACAAATTGAACGTTTATAACTTCATAAATGCTCGATAGGTTTTCAAGATGTTTACATCAATCGGTTGGTAATTTTCCCGCATATCAATTCAATTATAAACATTATCCGTTAACAATTTGAAACTATTCAAAGCATCGAAAATGAAAGGTGACGTCTTATAATTTTGTTTTGCAGGCTTGATTTCATGAATTCACAGTACTTTCCTATCACAGATTTCAAATGTGAGCAAGGGAGGTCTCATATTCAGCACTGAACGAAATCACAGTAAAGTTTTTTAATTGTTGTTGCAGTACTGGAGCTGTGCGGAGCAACGAGCCAGTATTCATTGGCAGCTGGCGATGGCATGTACCCCGGAGGGTGCACTAGCTTGATTTGGCAGTGCGGGGAGGCAAGGCGTCAACGTCGGATTTGGCTGCTGGCTGTGGCAACCGTTGCTAGGCAGCCATTAATTATGCAGTGGTGTACTAGGCAGTCAGTTGCCAGCCGGAGGGCGCAACCACGAGGAAACAAAATAAGGTGGTTGTGTGTGTGATCTTGTTGGTAGCCATCTTTGGTAAGGCGCAACGTGCACCAGCTGAAATGACCTGCTTTTTCAAAAGACCGAGAAGGTTTTAATTATTATTCGGACCATTTCAAACCCGTTCTTTTCAGGACGACTAATTCAATTTTGAAAGAGTTTGTTTGATTGGAACTTATTAAACATTACTATCCAAGTTCTTACCAATTGACAGCCAGCGGTGGCTAAAACAATTTAAGTTCCCTCTTTGTTGCATATTTTGAGCATTGTGTACATTTTTCAAATGGCTGCCGTCACGAAAATTTAAACACCGGACGCTAATAACTCTATAGTTTTTTGATTGATTTATTTTTGCGATTTTTGCTCTGATCAACTAGAGGTTTTTACGATTGCCATTTTATTTACACAGGAATTTAAATATTTACAAACAAAAGATGAATATAGTTTGCGTACAATTCATCAATCGGTATTCGAAAATTTTAAGGAATGTTGCGTTCCGGCAAGTATTAAGAAATTTTCTACGTTTGATTTTTGCTTTGATTTTCGAAAAGGATATTCCGAAGTAACATTCTCTGCATACTCCAATTAGTACAGTTATGAATAGTTATTCTGTTGTTTTAACGATTCACGTTGGATAGAGTTTTACTTCTAGGAAGAAATAAGTTTTGAGAAACTGTGAAGGTGAGAATAAGTACGATGCCTAATCGTTTTGATGCCAAACGTTTGCGCAAATTTCGGAAGCGCGTTAAATTCGAACATATGGAAAATCCTCCGACCATGTACCGATGCCGAGTGAACTCGTGATTATCAGGCAAAACTTAAACGTTCCCAACTACTGGTTGAGATGCTGGAGAAGGGCCTTCAAGTTGAAGCCGTATCATCATTTAAACTTTTCTGAAGAGTGTACAATAGAATTTTCTTATTTTCATAATGCATACTAACATACAGGGTCCTCCTTTCCGGTCTGGTTTAGAAATTTTCCTTAAGAAAAATTTCTCGACTCCCTGGACATATAGGGTATGATTGTACTTGCCAAACATTCATACTAATGCAAAAATGGTACCTGGCATCGAAAGCTCTCAATTAATAACTCTGGAAGTGAATTTAGAATACTTAGTTGAGAGCAAGCAATAAGCTAATTTCAAAAGCAATAAGAAAGCTAAGAAAGAATAAGAAGAAGACTAACATACTTACTCACTTATGCTAACGCAACGTCCGATTAGAACAGTACTTGCGTTGCAACATATTTTGAAATCAACATTTAATTTTCTGCATTATCTATTGCGTATAAAGGGAATGCTAGATTGGACATGAATTCATGGAATATTTCATTTAAATGTAAACCTGATATCACTGAAATTAAGTCTGTTGTATGAAAGATTACAAACAATCTGTTTTGGCTTTGAAGTGAGCAACGGAGAATTTTACGCGTCTGCTAAAATTCATTATTATTTTTTCTGTGAATGTTCCGCTACGAAACTACCGAAACTAACCGAACGGTTCAACGTAGTCTACGTCAACCGGTCGTGTGTTATACACAACTCACTGATATTTTTTGTACATTATTAGAGTTAAGTTGATAGTATATAAGTAGTTAAATATTGGATCAAGTGTAAAAATTTTTTTGGTTTTTCTTTAGGGGCGAACTTGGGAAAAAAAATATTGTTTTGGGGTAAAGGTGTGGTTAAAAAAATAAAAAATGTGTTTTGTTTATACACACTATGTATAAAATATGTGATTTGTTTTGTGTGTGAGAACACACGTATGGTTTTCATACAAATCAAATCAAATGAATCACAATTTAAAGAAATATTCGTTCAGATCAGGGTTGCCACTTGCGCAGATTTATCTAGATTGACACAGATTTTCTCCATACAGATATCTGTATGTAAAGATAACAGATTTTTGAGATAAACCAAGATTTTTAAGATTTTTGGCAATTGCTTGTCAACACTTAAACTTAAAATTTATAAAAAGAATACATTTTCTTACTCTTACCTGTTCTACTTTCAGTGTGCGGGTTTCAGGCCCATGAAGCAAAATAAAACAATTGACACCGACACTACAGTTGCAAATGACAGTCTAAAAGCCAGTTTATGTGTGTGCCCTCTAATGATTTCTCGATGAATTATTTGAGATATTTCTTGAAGAAAATTTTATAAAACTTCTCTAAGATTCTAAGACATTCCTTTAGATATTCCTTCAGGCGTTTCCATATGTATTCTCAAGGAGTTTATAGGCATTCTTCCATGGATTCTTTCAGGAGTTTCTTCTGGCATTGCGTCGGCAGTTTTTCAAAACTTTCTTGTGATTGAATTTTTGGAGGAATCCCTGAACTTGTGAAGTTTTGTGATTTAAAGGAATCCCTGGAGGACACCTGAACAAACAATATAAGGTTCTTCCTTAAATAATGCTTGGAGAAAATCCTGATCTGCTGGAGAAACCCAAGAAGAATTTTTTGCACGAATTCAACAATCTCATAAATATGATTCTCAACTTTAAAAATTGCGCGATAGGCTTTTGAAGAATTATTTTTCAAATTTTATCTAGGATGTCTGCAAGGATTTTTTAAATATAGTTCTCCAAAAGTTTCTTCAATGATGTCTTCAAGTATTCCGCTTGAGAAATTTTTGTTTCAAAGTTCCGCAAGATTGTTTAACCAATTTTGGTAAAATTTCTTGCAGAGATTTCTACAAAAAAAACTGTTCTTCCAATGTAGAAGTTTTTTTTATGCATTCACGGAGAGGAATTTTGGGAAGTTATAATAATCGTCGCGATAGTTATTTTTGCTTGTTGAAGCATAGTTATTTCCAACATGAATTTTTGTTATCTTTAATAGTATCTTGCAGTGCGAAAACCTGTTTATATATTTTGCACAATAGTTAATCAGTTCCATATCAACGGCACCGATTACAAAAAAAAGCATGTGGGCTTTGGATCAGGTGGAGTTTCGGTAATTTTGGGTTCTGACCGATCTGTCAAAAAGCTGCGGAAACGTACCTGTCCTCATTTGATTATTATCAAATGTACTGGCTCTTTGTCCAATCTACACATGCGAAAAGTTGCCATTGTACCAATGATCCGATCTAGTACGACCCAAGAAATTCCAGATGATACAACGCCTTTGAAGGCTCTGCATTCATCTGCCAACCGGTGGGTTGAGGTGGTTGGTAGAAGGAATTTCGGAGCGGTTTGGGGGCTCGTGTTGTTTTTTTCGTTCCGTTTGATTGTTGTCATATTAATGACAACCGATGACACGAGCCACTTCTTCACTTTTTGAGCTACGTATTGCCCCTTATCAACAAAGCGAATCGTATCTTCCAGTCAGAAGCTTCGAAAGTCCCGAGCATGTGCAATTAGCAGAAGTCTCGCTAATGGTTCTCCTTCAAAATATTAGTGCGGATGATTACCCAAAACACCTGACGGATTTGAGAGTTTCAGATTTCGATAAACATCTTCGTAAGAAGTTGGAAATACTTATCGGAATGGCAGCAGATGAAACGCTTAGATCAGGAACTCTCGATGATACCAGGAATGAGGCTTTCTACTTTATCTGTTGTGTTTTCTATACCAAGTAGATTAAACAGACCACTAAGCACTTTGATCTGAACGATCCAGTTCTGACCACTGCATCGAGCGTTGACCCCAAGAAACTGCACATTTTGAAGGAGTTCAACTCGATTATTTAACCATATCCAAACTTCTTTGAAAACGGTGAGGAACAGGCCATCGAAAATGATTTTCGTGAGCTGAGGACGGCAATCATCTTCAGGGTAATCGAGGTGAAAGAATCGGAAGACTTGGAAACTTGTAGGAAAAAACTGCTGTGTTTTCAAACGAACAGATGGAATGCTTTATTTTCCCTAAGAATGTTCATTTCGAACTTTCTACTAATTCCTGTTCATCTAATTTTCTGTAGAAAGAAGATCCGTTTTACTGTGTGTGATGTGGGTAACCTGATAATTGCATTTAAGCCTATTGAAATAACCGTTTTGTATCGACTAATCAAAATAAATATGTTTTAATGAGTATATAAATGTTTTATTTTGCCTTCAACTCAAAAGCAATAATAAAATGAAAGTGCCTTAGCATTCAGGCAGTTGAAAAGTTTTCATTCTACTTTTACAACACAAAATTTGATGCAAAGATTTTTGCCAAGATTTTGTTAAGTTAAACATAGATAAAAAAGATTTTTTTGGAAAAAATTAAAGATGGGAACGAAGAATAATGTGGCAACCCTGGTTCAGATTTCCATGAAACGCACGCGAAAAATATAGGATTCGTTAAATTTCGATTTTGGGGGGAAAAAATCTCGATGCGGGTGTTTATCAAAAAAGTGGATTTTGTGAAATTGTTTTTGGGGAAAGTTGTTGTAGTTTTTTCCAAAAAATGAAAAGATAGAAAGTAATTTTATTTATAAATTTTATTTGTTTGGGGGGGGGGAGAAAAAAAAAAGATAATTTTTTTTTCTTTTTTTTTCGTACTTAGTTGGGTGGTGAACAATTCCCATTTTTTTTTTTTTTTTTAAGTAATGAATAAAAAAAATAATAAATTATATTAACCTCGGGGGCGAGGGCGGGGGGATTTACATTTTTGCTTGAAAGACATTAAAATTTGGGCTCGGACTCGGGTAACATTTACCATCTTATTTTTTTTTCTTCTGTAGACTCATTATTATTTGTACAAAGTAAATCAAATCACGTTGCAGCAAACTTAAATTGCTTTCGCAATGCTTCTGCCACATACTGTTAATAATGATTAATAACAAATAAAATTCAAAATTGCAGCCAGAATTTGGAGTTTATTTATTTGGACGAGGAAGAATTATCGTTTGGTGAAAGTAATTCGAGTACAATGAAGTAAGAATACGTTTTATTTTATTATTTAAATTTATTGCACATTTTGCAAAACTTAAGACCTCTGTGCAAAAATTATTGCACAGTAATATTTTCGCACCTGCCAGAAAATGGAAAAATTAACCTATTTATAAGCAGATACAACTTCAGAACACGAATATTTCTTTTGGCTCAGGAAGTACTAGCACACCGGTCCCAAGCTCGGTCCCAAGCTTAATGACTCGCCCCTAAGGCTGTAACTCACACCAATACACTCTCAAATATTCTGTCAAAATAACATAGCGAATCAAAACAAAAACAAAGTAACTTGCACCAAAAGGTACTGAAAAGCGCAAGAGTGCATGGCAAGGAACAGACAGCAAGGTGTACTTCGGAACTAGGGGTTCTACAACAGTGAACCAATTTCAAGTCGCTAGTTGCTGGTACTAGCAAGCTACACTTATTAGTTCAACATATAAAAAAACTAAAAAGATGGGATCTCAGCAAGCCGTGCTTCGAAACTGACGTGTTTTGTTTTTGCTGCGTCGTTTTCGCGAAAAAAAAAAATCAAACAATAATTCGTAATATAACTTGAACTAACAGTGAAATCATAAAATCTCCGCGTGCCGTAGTGAATACAATCGATTTCCTCTCGCAATGTGTGAGTGTCGGTATTATTTCCTCGTTTAGTTTTGTTTTTGTTCATCGCCCCCGCACCCGGAAGGAGAGTTACATCAGCTTAGTTTTGTTTATTAGTGCTAGTATTGTGACACCCGGACATAAATTATTATGTTAGAGTGTTTTTCCGCTTTATCGCGATTGAATCGATGATTATTAGCAGTTTTGAAGTTCGATATAGACTATAGAGCCGCCTCATAGCGGGGATTTGCATTATTGTCAGAGTGCATGAATTAATTACTAATCAACGTCGAAAATTTTTATTTTTACAAATGAATAAAATAGTGTGATTGAGGAGGCGGAGATGCGTGAGATATATCTGAGTATAACTATATAACAATAATCTTATTTTCAAATAATACTAAATACGTTCCTGGTTTTGAAATTTAAAATTTCCAAATCTGGAAGTGTGTTGCAGTGCTCTTATCCAAGTGATATCGGTAATGTTTACATGCGGGGCTTATTGTATGTGAAAGTAACCTCGGAATGGGCGTGACTCTCCAGACATTCTGAAATGGGTTGCTGGATCTGCAGAATTGCTATCACTTTTTAGCTTCCGGATTAAAGCGGCTTCCAATGGTCACTTGAATGATTGTTGTAAACAAAAATCTTCCATAATACCATTGCCGGCCGATGGATGTTAGATTGGACACCCTCACACACAACATCTAAAAAACTAAAAAAAGCTTGATATGCAACTTTTATGGTCAGTGCGAAGATATAACTGTGTACTTATCTTTTGCACAGTATGTCGCATTAGGTGCAAATTCCACAATACAAACAATAAGTAAAGTTTAAACAGGAAACCCCAAAACGAGAACACTGGTGAAAAACTTAACATAACACCTCAGGAAGCATGTCACGCTTACCCACGTCTCTTGAAGGCCCATGAGAGAGTAAAAAAGTCGAAGAACAACTTCAAGCTACGATGCTGGCGCCTGGAAAAACGAGTGACTACATTGGAGCAAGCGCTTCAAGAAGCTCAGAGTAAAAGTATGATTTCGCAATGCGCAGTTTCTTATCATTTGCTTTGTATGAATTTTCATTAATATTTTGAGTTTTGTACAGGTTTGTTGTGACAATAACTCACTGCTGGCGGAGTTTGCAGAAGAAAAAGGACGAGAGTACAGTGAAGAATTGAGATGCTTTGCTCAGGCTTGGCTTCTCTTCGCACGTGTAGCTATCAAGTGCAGGGTTGCCACATGCACAGATTTATCTAGATTGACGCAGATTTTTTTTTAATTTTTTTCATACAGATATCTTTATGTGAAGATTACAGATTTTTGAGAAAAGCCAAGATTTTTAAGATTTTTGGCAATTGTCTTTTCACTCAAAAACCTCAAATTCAAAATATGAGTACAGTTTAGGATCCAACTTTTTATAAATACTACTTTCAGTATGCTGTTTAGGCTTGAAGCGAAATAACGCAATTGACACTGACACTACAGTGACAGATGACGTTATGAAAGTCAGTTTGTGTGTGTGCCCTAAATGATTTCTCCATCAATTTTTTGATCATTCACAGAAAAAAAATCGGAGTTTTCATTGTGATGTAAATATCAGAGCATGGAAAACTATGTTTCATTACACACGAAGCATCAACTTGCATGAAAAAGTTCTGACAAAGAAGAGCTTTTGCACACAATATTATCCGCAATGATTGCATACACCCTGAACATTACACGAAGTATAATGTAGAATTGTATGTTTTGTGACGCTCCATTTATGTGCATGATATTGAACAGAAATTCACACTACTTTTTCGAGCTGTGTTTGATGTTTGATTATTTTTGAAGAAAATTTCATTGAATTTCTCAAGATTCTCGAACATTCCTTTAGACATTCCTTCTTGCGTTTCTATAGGTATTCTTCATACGTTTGTAGGCATTCCTCCAGGGATTCTTTCATGAGTTTCTTCTGACATTGCATCGGCAGTTTTTTCAAAACTTTCTTGTGATGAAATGTTTGGAGGAGTCCCTGATCTTGTGAAGTTTTGTGATTTTAAAGGAATCACTGGAGGACACCTGAAAGAACTATACAAAAACTTAACCTTTTTTCTGCAGTAATTCTTGGAGAAAATCCCGATTTGTTGGAGAGATCTAAGAAGATTTTTTTGCATGGGCTCCGTAATCTTATCTATTGAATTCTTAACTTTAAAAACTCCGCAATGGGTTTTTGTAGCATTATTTTTCAAATTTTGTCTAGGATGCCTGCAAGGATTCTTACTTATAGTTCTCCAGATATTACTACAATATTTGTTTCAGGCATTCCGTTGGAGAAATGTTTGTTTCAAAATTCCGCGAGAGATTCTTACAAAAATTTCGGTAGAATTTCTTGCAGTGATTTCTACAAAAATACTATTCTTATAATGTAGAAGTATTTTTATGCATTCATGCAGAAGAATTTTGGGAAGTTCGAATAATGTTCTTGATAGTAATTTTTGCTATATGAAGCATACTTATTTCGTACGTGATTTTATGTTATCTTTAATATAATCTTGCAGTGCGAAAACCTATACATATTTTGCGCAATTGATAAACAGTTGCAGATCGATTGCACTGATTACAAAAAAAAAAAAGTTTGTGGCCTTTGGATCTGATGGAACTTCGGTAATTATGGGTTCTGACCGATTCATCAAGAAGCTGCTCAAACGTGTCTGTTCTCATTTGATAACTATCAAATGTACTTGCCACTTTTTGGCCTTTTGTGTAAGTAACGCATGCAAAAAACTGCCATTGTACCTGGAACAAATGATGCGATATATCTGCAGTTACTTGTCCTGCAGCCTCAAACGATCCAAGCAATCCCAGATAACACAGTTCTGCATCCGTCTGCCACTAGATGGCTATCGTTGGAGTTAATTGTCAAATGGAATATGGAACGGTTTTCGGAGCTCGTATTGTTTTTCTCGTTCTAATCAAACTGAGACAACAGTTTTATTGTTGTCATCTTAATGACCCGATGACGCAGCCATTTCTCTTCTTCTTAAGCTACGTATTGTCTCTTATCATCAAAGCGAATCAAATCTTCCAGTCAAAAGCTATGGAATTCCTGAACATGTGCAATCAGCCGAAGTCTCGCTGATAGAGCTCCTTGCAAATTTTTTTGTGACCTAAAACACCTGAAGGATTTAGGAGTTTCAGATTTCGAGAAACATCTTCGTAAGAAGTCAGGAATATATAACGGCGAAGCTGCGCCGTTTGAAGGAGTTCAATTCGATTATTCTACAATATCCGAATTTCTTTGAAAGCAGTGAGGAACAGGCCATTGAAAATGATTTTCGTGAGCTGAGGACGATAACCGTCTGCAAGGACAGAATTACTCGCGATTAAATATGCGCAAAAATTAACGTTGCTAAACCGCCCGTTAGATATGCAACCTACATAACAAAACCCTGTACACCCCGTGGTGAATGCACCTAAAATTATGTGCAAGCTTTTCACCCGCCCATGTGCGTTGTTTTCGTTTGCCGCTTCTAACCAGCAAATGGCCGTTCTTCACATTGCACTAGTCTTCTTTTTTTTCACTCCACACTCTGCCAATAATCAAAGTCTCCGCTATGAGGCGACTCTATATCGAACTTCCAAACTGCTAATAATCATCAATTCACAAAGCGGAAAAACACTCTAAAATAATAATTTATGCCCGAGTGTCACAATATTACCACTAATAACAAAAACTAAGCTGATGTAACTCTTCTTCCGGGTACGGGGGGCGAAGCACAAAAACAAACAAAAAACGGGGAAATACTACCGACACTCACACATTTTGATAGGGAATCGATTGTTTTCACGACGGCTTCACTGTTAGTTCAAGTTAAATTACGAATTATTGTTTGATTTTTTTCGCGAAAACGACGCAGCAAAAACAAAACACGTCAGTTTTGAAGCATGGCTTGCTGCCTTCTGGAGCATCTTCCTTTACATTTGGCTCGAAATATATCACTTATAACATTATTGCACTAACATCAACCGATAAAGCAATTCATTCACTAATGTAAACAGTAATTAATGAAATGACAGTTTGACTTCGGCGCGACGCGATTCATTACCACCTCATTCATACGATGATTAATCATAGTGGTATTGGTGCAGAATGCGTCTAGATAGAGTGGTGCCACATCAGGGTTGCTGTGCCTTCGCGTCATGCGTTGCAAGTTATTTATTTTTAACAGGGATGAGGTGGTGACACTCCGTATATACTAGACGCACTCTGGGTGCTGCATGGGAGTTACTCAAAGAGACGGCGCTCAATGAAAATATTGCATCGTCGATCAACATTTCTATTACCGCTGCAAAAGAAATGGAATGACTGTTGTTGTTTCGTTGTGCGTAAGAAGCTCGACGTGACGCGGTTGGTTCAGTCGACGCAAACGGTGCAGAATCGACTGATGTAAGACTAATCGTCAGCCTGATGTGATGCATCGTATAACCCTCATGTTTTTCACTGTGGAGATTTCAACGTTTGGCAGCTTGCAGATTATGCACAGTGCTACCACAGTGCTGCAAATTTGGTGCTACCAATAGGGTGCATACCATTAAAAAATGACAAACTGGTTAAAAAACTAAAATTAAAAGATTTTGTTCAGTACCGGAAAAACTGGTACCGATTACTTTTCAGTACCGATAATTCGGTACCCAAAATAGGCCGGTTTTCTCGGGATTTTCGGTACCGGTACTACCGGTATTAAATCCCTATCTGGAACCATGTTAAGCCTATTCTACCCGCTAATAATTTTTCCAATTCAAATCCGAATGATATCTGACTTGTTTAAAGTCAAACGTGATTTTTATTCAACGCCTATATTTCAGTTCTAAAATTCCAGATTCCATACCAAAAATCGAAAATCAAACAATGGACTTACCAGTCTGTGCCGAGTTGAGTGCCTGCATCTCCCACATCTGCTCCTGCCGGATGTCATCGTGGTAGTCCTGTGAACGAGAGTTAAAAGTTGAAGATATAGTTGGCAAAGTAGTTCAATGAGTTTGCGCGGAAGGAACAAAACCCACAGCTGGAAATTTTGGATCAAAAGATTTTTGAAAACTCGGTTCATGTCATTAGTGAATTATGAGTATAATTGAAATTCAACTGTTCGATTTGCAATTCCAATGAAGTCGTTTCCCGCCAGCCAATCGTATGCATAGTTACAAGAACGTCGCTGCCTTAGTGTCTATGGCAGGCACGGTCATGTTTCAACTTGGAACAAATGTAGAGCAAACTGTAAAACCACTAACGAGCATCTCGGGTCTGGGGACCGGGTTCTCCGTCGACGTTTCTATGTTGCATCCTGGAGCAGATTAGATGGATGTCACTGCGGGTGCCTCGTGTAGGCGAGACTGGTTG